>JAOTOM010002672.1:0-113472 GCA_034440615.1 Ashinkailepas kermadecensis
ACGGTTCAGGTTAAAAAGCTTAGGTTAGGTTTTTTTAAGTTGAAAATATTTGAGAAATGCCTCGAAAATTAAAATTAAAAACAATTAATTTCTTGTATGGGAAGTTACCTAACCTAACATAGTTACCTAACTATGTTAGGTAAGGTTATCATACATCTTGAACATTATTTGCATGCTATATTTCCTTACTCCACACCCTTTTTATTGGTGTTATTTTGTACTCCCAATTGAAAGGCATGCATTGGCAGAGGAAAGGACATTAAATTTGTGCTTTTATGTTTTATTAATCTTTTTAAATTTAAATTTCCAATGCAATGTTTATGAATGTCACTAAGCTGATGGCACTACTCAGTTTCTGTTCAAATGCTTACTTTCCAGGTTGTGAGCAAAATAACATTAAAAATGGGCTTTGAGTTAGGTAACATAGCAATTAAAAGAAATACATTAAAAATTCAACATAACCTAACATAACCTAGCCTAACCTGACCTTCGAGAAAACAACTATAAAAACAAGATTGGAAAAATATCTAGCAATTTATTTTCTTGAAATTTTACAAATGAAAAAACCTAACCCAACCTAATCTAACCAGAATTATTGTGCTTTAAGGTGGTAACAAGGCAAGTTATTACACATTTGCCTCCATAAAGCAAACAAATGGGATATGTTTGGTGATGTTAGATTAGTTTAAGTGTTTTAGGTTCGACATTTTTTTGCAAAAATTGTTCCAAAATTTGAAAGAAATATATCTTTTTTTCTTTAAAAGCAGCTTATGTTAGATTAGGTTAAGTTGGGTTACATTTTTTAATTGTAAAAAAATACATTGCTTGAAATTTTACAACTTGATGTTTTGGATTTGTTTTTCTCCAAGGGGAGGTTAAGCTAGGTTAGGTTAGGTTATGTTGCATTTAAAAAAAAAAAAAAAAAAAATACTTTACCCTATGTCACCTAATTCAAAGCTTTTTGTTGGTGTTATTTTGCTCACAACCTGAAATGTAGGCATTTGTATAGAAAATGAGTGGTCCCATCATCTGAGTCACATTCATAAACATTGCATTGAAATGATACATTCCACGAATTCATAAAACACCTTAAAACACAAATTTACGAAAATGAGCAGTAACATCATGTTGATCACATTCCTAAACATTGCATGGAAAAAAAATTAATCAGAAATTACCTTAAGCTGTAAATTTACCAAATGGTGTGCCAACCCCTGGATGGAAATGCAACATGACGTGCCCCAATCCTGGGCAGAAAGGGCACTAAGAGCAGTGGAATGAAAATATTAATAAAAGTAAACTAAAAACAGCTCTTCTTGAAGACAAACGTGGTAGTTATGTGATATTAACATGGAAACCCTGAGCACAAATCAGAAAAAAGCATGGACTGGACTTTTTCAAGCTTACCTGCCAACTTCTTCAACTACTGTTCCTTTGGGAATTAAATATCAGCAAGCTATTTATTCACTATTTAAAATCACACCAATCCGCAGATACATCAGAATGTGCGAAGTACAAAAAATGAATCAGTACGACGTCACATGAGATTGGCCTCCGGATTAAACACTGCGCGCAATTGCACCACAAATGTCTTACCTCCGTCACATTTGTCACTGTAACCTCAAATTTAGACTTTAGGCGCCGGAATTTCTGTAACTGGAATTTTGTCGTTTCGGTAAACAAGAACAAAAATCCGGTAACATAGAACCGGTGGAGGTAGGCTGGGGCTCCTACCCAGGAAATGATGTTCTCAATTATTATTATTATTATTATTATTTTTTTTTTTTTTTTTAATGGGCCCTTTGCCAAATAGTGGTCGAAATCCGGTGCCTTTAAACGAAAATAGTGGGAGAATGGGCACCCTCCAAATCCGTTCGACCCCTCCCCTCATGCAATTCCTAGGTATGCCACTGGGGGAGGGGGAGGGGAGGGGGCTGACGCCGAAAACCGAAAGTTGCCCCCCCCCCCAAACCGGTGGGCTAGATCCGCCAGTGCAGGAGGGCATTCCTAGATAACAATAGTGTTGTACATAAATGTTCAATTATGCATGTATCATCAATAATCCATGCAAGTTTCATCAATGAAGAATGCATCATGCCCTGGGTCTAGCTGGCCTAGAAAAAACTGTTTTCAACATCTGCTGTATGTCAATGTAGGTAGGTAGGTACATGTTTGGAAAAATAGGCTGATCCTAGATTTTTTGGATCCCGAACATTATCCTGTCCAGAAAATTATTTCTTGTTTTCTCATCTGGAGTTTGAATTTCCTAAGTTATTAACTTTTGACAACGAACTGCTGTGATCAAGTAAAAGTGCTCAAAATTCACTGAAATGGGTGCAAATTGGGTTACGATCCATAAGGTTTGAAGAAGAATATCCTCCATACTGGATGAGTACAAAATATTCCTCTCCACATGCCAGATTACAATGCACAAATCCAACCTTGTCTATGCATGAGAATAAAATGTGTCGGAACAAATCCTCACTGGAAAGAATGGAACACGATTATAACTCACCCGGTGAGAGGATATTTTTTTAAACTTCGAATGACGTCATGCGGGCTTGAAGGAAAGCTTCGATCTACCTTCTAGTAAAGATACCTTTGGTTTGTTATTTGTCACACAAACCGACGCGATTTTATGCAGTGCATATGCCTGTTGCGGTGTTTCGGTTCCATATTCTTTTTCACAATCACATCCCATTTATGTGTTGTGTTCCTGGCACTAGGATTGACTCACGCATGATACTGATTGTGAATACTAAGCTTAACATTAATACTTATTTGTAGTTATTGTTATCCGTTTTTGGTAAATAACTTAAGTAGGTAGGTACTCCACATTCTTTACTCACTGGCGGCTGATAAGTTGACAATTGTAATGTTAGGCATTAATAATTATACTGTGTTTTTACTCCCTACTTAGTGTCATGGCATACTATTCACAAAGATACATGCTTTATATCATTTGTTCATAACTTGTATTTGAGTCACAAGACTCAAATGACTCATTGTGATTCAAATGATTGACTCATGATTCAACTCATTTAAAAAAAGAAAGATGTGATTCAACTCACGACTCAAGATATGTTTCGGGGAAAGAATCGATTCAACTCGCGACTCATCCAAAAATGATTGATTCATGAGTCGATTCTCGATTGAACTCGAGTCGAGCACAAGTCTGATCCCAAGCTCTGAAACGGGCTCTCAATATTCTTCGCAACCAACGCTAGCCCTTAGGATCTCTCCTTAGATCTCAGGGTTCCTTATTCTTCTCATGGGGACCTCTTCCTAGTTTCTTGGGCATCCCAGTCCAGTTATCTTTAGCGTTCAGTAACAATTTTCGATCGTCAGACAATTTCCCTCTGCATCTGTTAGTAGCACCTCCCGGTCCTAAACAGTATAGACAGACGGTCCTTGACAGTCCTCCCGCGGCTAGGGAGTCCTCTCCGTCGTCGCAGGGGCCCTCCCCGTCGGCGCAGGGGCCTCCGTTGTCAGACCGGAGGCCCTCTTTCAACAGCTTGGCCAGGTGCCCCTGTACGGCTTGAGCCCCATCCGTCTGCCCATGGGCCCTTTCTACTAATGGCCCGAGTCCCTTTCCGGCAACTAGGAACCCCTCCCGTCATCCCAGGGGCCCTCTTTAACGACCCATGGCCTTTTCCGACAAACCGGAGTGCCATTTTCAAACGCGTGGGCCCTGTCCATTAGGTCAGGGGTCCTTTCTTCAGCTTCGGCCCCGCCGTCAGCTCAGGGACCCTTCATATTGGCTCGGGGCCTCTCCGTCAGCACGGGGTCCCTCCAACGATCCGGGGCCCCCTCCGTCGATCTGGAATCCCTTCACGTTAGCCCAGCCAATGGCCCTCAACATCTTCCCGGTGACACTCTCCGTTGACTCGGGGCCCTCTTCATCGACCCGAGACCATTTCCGTCAGTTCGGGACCCCTATCATCGGTACAGGGGCTCTTCACGTTGCTTCCCTGTCGCTCTCCCTTGGCTACGCTACTACTTGACATGTCAACCTTGTCTTGATTTAATTGTCATTTTCTTTGGTCGTCAAACCAAGGGATATAAGAAATTTTCACTAGGGGTGACGATGACAAAATATGCTTCAAAATGAAGAACCTGGTCGGGATGGACGAATTTCTCGTAAAAAAATGACACGAATGTTGATCACTGAAGGGAGGGGGACCCCAGTTTACATGTTATAATAGACCCTAACTATTATAGCGTGCATAGCCTATCGGAAGAACAGATGCATAGAAAACGAAGTGGCCATGGAAGCGGTCATGCAGCTCGCTGTCGGCACGGCACGTTCTCTCGACGCCACATGTCGGCCGTTGACACCCTCAAGGCATTGGTTCTTACAGACCCCTCAGCAGGCATCAGCGACCTGCGATGGCGTCGACGCGGCGGGACAAGACGGCCGTCTCTCATGGCGGGTCAACAGAGTCATCGCATAGGCCGGGCCTACCCACTTCCACGGCCAATTTGTGCTCTCTCCAGATTCAAGTTCTTCCTGTCCTGCTGCACGACCATTGAGCCGACTCATTTTGTCGGGAGGCTTTCCAACCTCAGTGCCACTGTGGTGACGTCACCACCACTGCTTGGGAACAATGCATGGCGTCACTGTGCTAATGAGTGTCAGGGAGATGACGTCACCACCACTGTGTGAACATTGCAATTACGTCACCGTGCTGATGAGCGCCAGAGTGATGACGTCACTATAAATGTGGGAACAACACAATGGCGTCACGGTGCCAATGAGTACCATGGAGAGGACCAGAGGGGAATCTTGGGGGGGGGGGGGGCACATGCGCCATGGCCCCCTTATAAGAGGTCGATTTTGACCGAATACTTTATACTAAAATAATATTTTTCGAAGTCCAAAAACGCTTTATTAGATAAGTATTGTCTTAAACACACCCGACGAATGGAAGCTGCTCAAATCTAATGAGTTTCCTAAAATCGGTTTTGGGGAAGGAACCCCCAACCGGGCTGGATCCGTTGCTGGAAAGGACCACTCCGCAAGTTGTAGAGCGGGTGAGGGGTAAAACTAGTCGCACAGGAATTGTCTCATAGTTGCAGAACAAGAGCCATTTCGAAGTCGATTATGGCCAAGTAACGACCATATTAATACGGGCAATGCTACACTTGTCCAAATTTTGGGGGCGCTGCCTGATCTGTCCAACTCCCTTACCGGTTCTCGCGCTCTTGAGCAGAGCACTGCAAAGTTAAATTGTATCGATTAAACTTACCGAGCCTTGGGCGGGGTGGCGCTTTAAGTGTCACTTGTGGGTGCCTAGTGTCCACGACAAATATCGGGGGGAATCCCAGGACCTCATAGTTACGCCACTGGCCCTGCCAGCCCCGCAGCTGCTCGTTGTGAACAGTAGTTCATTAGGTTAGTCCCTGTAAGCGTGTTCCATAACTCCACAAATGTAAGCGTTGTTAACAGTGTAGCTTAATGTTAGCCTGACGGAATGGAGAAGTTTCATGTCGGGACAAACCGTTTTTTTTCAAGCTTCACTAGTGATTTTGTATTTTAAAGACGGTGGTGGCATTCAATTTTTTTGAAATCCCTAAATTAAGCTCTAGCTAATGAATCACTTCAATTTTATATTTGATAGTCATCCCTTTTCGTATTATCTACATTAATATCACAAAATATGGCAGCAGTTGCAGAGGTCATCTTACTCACTTTGCATCATCAAAATGCCACTTGAAGATGTTGGATGGCATTGGCCTACGCCTGCTGATCACCGATTATGTTGCTCTACACCTACCTACTTACATATTATTGATCAGGTCAGCCTACACCTGCAGGTAGCTGATCATGTCTGCCTACACCTATTGATAATTGATTGCATGAACTGCTACACATGCACAATATATATCTTCCTGCAAGGAAGCTAATTACAATTCCACAACATGCCTGGCATTCCATGTAAAGATCAACCTGAAAACATGTGTACCTTGTCTAAAATCCATAGAGTATAGCCAAATAATCCCTGTAATTTGTCATTTGATGTAAGTCCCTTTTTGCAATATCCACATGGACATCATCAATATATTTCAGTAATTGGAGCAGGCATCTTACCCACTCAGTTCCATCACAATACCGCTTGAAGGTATGCTATGACATCTGTACGCACCGCATTGCGCTGGATTTGAAACAAAAATGTTAGTTGCTGTATTACCACCATAATAGATTACCTACCCTACCAAGCATCATATTTTCGTTAAAATTGGTAACATTTCAGTATCACAAGCCCTCGCCTTAGTATCCATGACGCGAGTCGGTTTAAAAACCTTGCATGGAATAATCCAACGTATGGTTCCCTGTGGGTTTTGGACTTGGGTGATTCGAGGCTCCACATACGTGACGTCACTGCTACGAGAAGGTTTCTAAAACGATGGCAACCCCTAAGTGAAATTATTAAATTATGCTGTATATGTTTCTTCTATGATCAAAATATTCAGTTTTGTCTATAAAGAATTATTACCGTTTTTTTAACCAAAAACTCATAACGTGAAACTTGTCCATTGTGTGGAGGTTGATACGAGGCCGAAGGTGTTGACAATCGGCAGCAGTACTATGAAATTCTGAAATTTCAGTGGAGACTCATACTCAATGACAATTCTCTTGACATAACTTTTTCTTTTTGACATCACTAAGCGTCACGTTTGCTTTTTATTACAGGCTATGAGTGACATTCGCGTCTTTAAAAGCGCTTATGTCTTATGGCAGCAGCACTGCTGACTGGTGAAGGCAGCAGTTACACTACTGACATCATCACCATAATAAAACAACCAGCAATGGTCATAAAAATCAATAATTAAGTGTTATCGATGTACATTCGCACATACTCTTGACATCACATCTCCCACCTCCACTCTACACAAAATCAATTTCAAGAAACTGATCGGCTCTGGCCCTACCGTTACAAATGTTCCGCACGTGCACACCGTCCACAAGGAGCATCACATCATATCACACCAGTAACAGGGAAAACTAGGGATCCAGGGAAAACTAGGGCATGTGCCAATCCCAATAGAGGTGTGGCACCCATCCAGGACGCTCGAGTGCACCCCTGCCCCCTCAGCGAGTTTTCCAGTCAATAGCGCCCAGAACAGGCACCCCTCCAGATCAAATGTATGTATGTATGGATTATGGATCAAATGTATCAAATGGATCGGCCCCTGTGTCACACTTCTGATGGTGGCAGTGGTCGGGGGCAGCAATGGCAGCTGCCCATTCCCATTTTCCCGAATTTCTCCGAGTATAATGTAGCAAAATGGCTATTTTCTTTGTTGAGTGAGTTTAAGTAGAGTAACAAGACTTTGTTTCTTTCAGTAATATTACTATCATGATATAGGCAAGTGCTCAATAACAAATTCCAAAGTCCGCAAATAAATGGTACTTTTGTTGTTAACATATTAAATTATATTTCACCAGTGACCCACCCCCTCCCTACTCTTCGCTTGATAACTTTTGCTCGCATCGGATCATGACAGCCCGATGTGAACCTGTCCCTCCCCATATACACCTTTCAAACGTGTCTACGTCCATGACATCACAACACGCCGAGGTGAGCTGGCGGGAACGTGAGGGTCGGGAGGTTCATGACCCTGCCTACTGTTCGTGATCCTGAATATTAGTCGTATGGAGCGACACAATGCCCTGCCTGTTCATCAGCGCCCGCACTTCCCTGTGAGCACGAAATGTCAAACAGTCACGTAACGCACTACATGGCGTCTGGGCAAACAGGAGCTGCCGCGGACGTGGGCATTGGCGTCCAGTCCGTCACTGTCACTGATTACGCTACTCTCCGGGCTGTGATAACGCGCGTGCAGCCCGCATGGGAGGTGACGAACACCAGGCGTTAGCATGTCCAAACAGAACCGTCAGCGGCGGCACCCCGTAATTCAGGTGGACGGCCGCCGTGCCAGCGGTGTGCAGCAGTCACACGGTGAACGGGTGATGTCATCACACTCGCCACTGCCACAGAGACGGCCACGTCATCGCACGGGTGCCCTCACGGACCGTGACGTCATCACAATGGTAACTGGCACGTGGACGGTGACACGTATCGCACGCGCACACACACACACAGACTCTGTGACGTCAACCCCGTATACCGAGGCCATTGGGAGTCGTTACCTCGCCCGCTGCCTGAAACAATGCAGCCGGCGCAATGGACGTGAGCTGCGGATTGTGGCAAAAACAGCAGAAAGCCACAATAGGCACTTGATCATCGAAGACCGGCAGCAGCATGGCCTGCTGGTCCAGTACCTAATTGACCCAGTAACACACCTCAGCAGCCCTGAAAACAGTCAGGCCATGTGCCGCAGGGTGTACACCAACCGCTGAAGGATTCGTGGGTAGGAAAACATGACCTTAACCACGCGCACTGCGGCCAGTACTTCCGTGATGGTTGGCGGCAGGGCAGCGGTAGAACTCCTCCAGGATGGCAACAAGGTGCATGTGCGAATCAGTGATACTTCATCCAGCATCTAAATGTGCAATGCACGAATTAATGCAATAATTGTATTAATTCATAATAACATCAGCACATAGCCACTATGGTACCTTTTGGTTCTACTCTTTATAACATGCATGACAAAAATCCGTTTCTTGTGGATGAGACAAAAACAACGCTTCTCAACAACACAGATAATTATGAAAACACGGGTGTTCATCGATTTTTTTTTGGAAGTGCTTGAGCGCTACCAATAATTGCTCAAGCACTCCCAATAATTAAACACAAGCTGAATAAGTTGAGAAATGAAGTAATCTTATACTTAAACTTCGATATATAATCTTCAACCGGCGATGTAAGGGATAAAACACAAACAGCTATAGCAGCAACAATGGGGTTATTAATTGGAACCGCAGATCTCCTCAGCTCTTAGGTGGCTCTGTTCATTCCACAGGAGCCTCAGGAGCATCACGTCCGGTCCTAACCTAACCTTACCTAGCTCTCATAGACCCTCCCCAGTAGTCGACAGCCTTCAGACTGTCAACAACTTCCAGCTTTGAAACTGGCTCTCAATATTCCTCACAGTCATCGCCAGTCTTTAAGACTCTCTTCAGATCTCGGGGCCATGTTCTCCTCATAGGGATCCTTCCAAACCTTCTGAGAATCTCAGTTCAGTCCTCTCTAACGCTCAGGGATCATTTCCAACCGTCCAGGGCCCACTCCAGCTGTTAGGGGCCCTTCCCAGTTCTTGACAGTCTTTCTAGCTTCAAGGGCTTCTAGCTCTGACGCGGACCAAGTTTGCATTTGTGCTTAGAAAAACAATATGGATGCACAAATGGCAAAATGTTCTCCTGCAGCAGGCTTAGCGTTTCTAAATGCATTCAAAGCCACCGGACTCCGAGAACGGTCTGGAGAACCAGACGTCGACGCTATATGCACTGCTACCCACACATGTATTGATCTGGAGGTACATCGAGCTCAGCATCGAGGCGGCATGCTTGTCATACAGCAATACAGCACTCTATGAAACCACCAGAAACATGGTCAGTGCGGCAGCAAGGTCGGGCGTATTGCACAACAATGTCCTATGCATATATTTTCCTCTTTTTCGATATTCCAAGATGAATCTCTTGAGAATATGGCCACGATCTGCATCCAAACGCTGTCCGTTCAGTCAAGAAACCGTTCATTCAACGGTTTGATTTCAAGGTTAATGCAAACAAGCATGGGTGTAACCATGGTTTCGAAATTGTGTGGGGGGGGGGGGGGGGGGGGACAAACTGGGGACGCGGTAAGCTTGGACAGGATAGAGGTCACCCCCCACAAAAATCCAAGTAATTCAGCCCCTTCTTTTTCAATGTCTGGTTTTCAGATTTGCCATTGTTAAAAATGATATTTTGCGGACAAAAAGTTCCGCCAAATTAGCAAGTTCCACTCATTATCACTTCCTACGAACATCTAGCTTCATGTCGTATGTGCTGGGCCTGATTTCCTATCACCATAGAGTCATGCTGTAAGCATGCTAAACGTTGCCCTCTTGTAGTAGGAAAACAAAATATTGGACGATGGTTTTATGGTAGTAAATATGGACATACTGCTTTCCTTGCTTACCTTTCCCATGCTTTCCATTTTTACGCGGACACATTTGGATCACACAACGATGCAATGACAACCAGGGCGGATAAAGGGTGTGGCACTGAGGGCATGTGCCCCCTCGTGGAAGGTGGCGTCCCTCAGGCCGGGAAAAGGCGCCTCTCTGAAAAGGTTCCAGTGTACCCGCTCGAATTTTTCAGCCAGAAACGCCCCTATGAAAGGAAAAGGCACCCCTTGGAAGGAAAGGCGCCCCTTCGGGAAGGGCCTGGTGCATCCCGCCCCCTCGAATTTTGCAGCCAGAAGCGCTACTCCAGGTGCCTTCGCAGTGGCGCCGCTCCAAAGAAATGGCGCCCCTCCAGAAAAGTTCCCCATGACAATTCCTGGATCCACCCCTGATTACAACATTGCTCTCTCGCGGTTATGATACTCTCTGATACTCTATGATACTCCGGCTGGTCATAGAATTGTGCGCATTGACGTGTGGCTTCTCTTCCAAATTTGACAACTTCCGTTGGACCATTAAGAGGAAAGCGGACAGTTTGAAAAAGATCTACATTTTACATGTCCAGAACAGCCATGTGGCAGTATAACTTGAAAACCAGCGATGAGAGCGCCGTCCGAGCAAGTTATGACGGGATTTCTTGGGGGAGCTCCTAGTCTTATAGGATATGAGTACCTGCTATCGCAACGGCTACAAACAAAAACAGATTTGATCCTCCTATTCCTATTACACTCAATCATTGTACACACAGCGGACCTTCGACACCTTTGAAAATATTTGATATCTCAACATTCTGATACTGCACGGCAAGCTACGTCGAATGACACCCACATAATGCAAATTGAAGCCATGGCGACGAAGCGTGGGGATTTTGAAAACAATAGAACTAACCTTGACCTGAGGCTTGACCTGACCTGTCCCGGGTTTAAATGTTGCTCGAGGGTTGCCCACGGGCTATCTCTTGATACCGAACATGGGTAGCTTTGGGAGAAAGCGAAGAAACGCGGGGTGACCGAAGAAATGAGCTCGACCATTGACTTTGAAAGTTAATGTGATTTCTGAACAGATGGCTATAGTACCTCACGGCACGTCGAATGACTCCCACTTGATTAAAATTGAGGACATAGCGACTAGGCGCGAGGACTTCGAGCAATTTAAGCTAACATTCGATCTTGTGATTTGACATTCTAGCTCTTCATCGCTCTCCATTTCCGTGTCATATTCTATAATGGACGCACTATGTCATGCTGGCATGGGTCACAATTAAAAACCTAGCCATTAGTCACGAGGTACAGTTTGGACATGGCATGACATGTTCCGGTTTGAAATGTTACTCGAGGTGCACCACGGGCTATTGCATGATACCAGATGTGGATATGTTAGGGCGAATACAAATATACGAGGCGACCAAAGAAATCGGTTTGACCTTCAACCTTTGAAATTAGTTCCATTTGATAACATTATAATACGGCACAAGCCACCTCAAATGACACCCATTTCGTGCAAATTGAACTTATAGCGACGAATCGCGAGAACTTCGAAGAATTCAAACTAGCCTTTGACTTTAAGGTTTGACCTTGATATATGCCGGTTTCAAAATGTTACTCGAGGGTTCACCATGGGCTATCGCTTGATAGTGGATCTGGGTAGGGTTGGGGAAAACAAACAAACGAACAAAAACAAATGTGAGGCGACGAAAGAAATCAGCTTGAATTTTGACTCGAGATGATTTCGCATTATCAACTTTCTGACACCGCATAACACTGCTTCTTTCTTGAATGCAGTACATTTTTCGATTTCATGCATTGTCCTGATCTTTCCCATAAATTCCGCCAGTGACACTCTTCCATTTCCCCGTATTTTCCTACCTATTATGCACTGCTTCGCAAGCAACAGCACAAAGTTGACAATGTCATTTGCACCTACGCATCCAAACAGTATGTACTCTACGCATAGATTCGGGCTCGTTCCGTTATTTAGACACAGTTTGTACATCAGTTCATTCAAAAACTGCGACACTGTTCTGTATTTCGCCATGAAATGTGTGATCGTATCAATGTGTGAACAAAATTTGCAGTCTGGTGAATCACTAATTGTTCGGTCGAATAGGAATTTTTGCGTGCAAACAAATCGATTATCTGAAACTGCATATTTTGAAGTTTCGTTGATTTTGTACATTTATATGGGAGAGAGTCTCTCCAATTTTTGCCTACAGAAATTAAAATTTTATCCCTCCCATTTTATTTGACATGGTAGTTTTACTGTTTTGGACAGGAGGATTCCATACATGAGGGAGCATGTAATTTGTTTGCTTCTATTTCTTTTCCGTAATGTCTAACGAATGATATGTTTGCATTCCTTGTCGTGGGAGGCAATGAATAGTAACTATGTAATCTCAACAATCTTTTCCATTCGTGTGGAATAGCATGCAAGAGACTGGTACGTATATTGGGACACTTCAAGATTTGGACATCGGGTCACTAATATGCTATGTTCTACGCTGTTGCCATGTTCGAACAAATCCCCTATACATCTGATGCCATTCTCATAGAGTGATGGCACAAATATTGGTCGTTGATCTATTTGAATGTACTTATTGTACCATATGAATTGAGTACTTACTGATGTGACATCGTGAGTGTTCAACTGCGCTTTCATTTTACATGCTGCATCAATGACATATGCATACAAATTTGGTACACCTGTTTAAAAATGCGTCCTTATTAGCACTCGTTCACAATATATCCTGCAAGTTGAAACGTCCTAATCTAACTTGCAGCATGTGTTTCCAAGTTAGTTTACTGTCGTCCATCATTCGCTTCGACCACATCAATTGCAGGGCTCTCATGTATCTAGTCATGTTCACAGCTTTAAGGCCACCCTCCTTTATTGACTGGCATAAGACATCTTTCCTCACTTTAGGTGGTATATTTCTCCATAGAAATCTCCCTATCTATTGATTCGGTGACCTCATTGGCCAGACCCATCACAGCCGCGACATACGTGAACTGTGATACCATCAAAGATTTGCTGAGTACTATTCCGTCTTTCAGGCTCAGGTCTCTTCCTTCCAATAAATTCATTGCAGCTCTCATCCGTCGCAGTCTTGGTCTAATATTCTCCTCGATACAAGCTACTTTAGTCGAGAAATAGATACCTATAGATTTGAATTTTGTTGCTGGTACAACATCGTAAATTAAATCATTTATATTCCTGTCTCGTCCTAGCCATGGTCTTAAAGATACCCAAGGACACCCGGAGTCACGTTTGTTCAAGATATATCAATATATGCGCAGGGGAATTGCAACCTAAGACTATACAGCCTGGCGATAATGCAAATTTGTTGCCTCTCAAGGCACAATTTTCCACCCAAGCAAAAACACAATTATGGTCAAGGTTCATATTATTCAAGAATGGTCTGGAAGCAGAAATTTCTAACGTTTGCTGATTTACCATTCGGATATTTTGTGACGACAGGTAGCCTGTGAAGCCCGCTGATTGGCTAGATCGCCTTCTAGTATTTTTGGTGATTCTCTGGCATATATATTTTCACTTTATAAAAGATTAAGTATAATTTTGCGACGATCATACCCAGGTAGCTGAGGCTTGAGGGGACACTGAAAAAATGAGGGGTACAAATCGCCACTTTTCAGAAATTAGGGGGCGGACATGTCCCCCGAGCCCCCCCCGTGGTTATACCCATGCAAACAAGTATTAGTCTATCAGTGTATTTCCTTCATCGATACGAGCGCCGCATGGATGGTGGAAAGAAGCGAGCGCTAATTTACGCGAGACCGCAACGAATTCATCACCAGCTGACCGGCTGGAACTTTGGAGCACCGAAGTCGGCGGAATGCGACCGCTTAGTCGGGAAACCACTGAACGCCAAGAACAATAAACAACACGCCGAGACAGAAGCGTCAGATACTCCACCTCCACCAAACTGATGAGGTTCAAAACGAATTACTATAATATTCCGTGCATACTAGTATGGGCAGAGATGTTTTCATGATTAGACAATAGAACGTACGATTTACCGGCAGCGTGAGTGTCGATGCCAACAAGGCGGTAATTGTCCATCACGTCGGAGGTGATTAAAATAAATACAGACATATTGCACATTACAGGCTGCGCACAATTCTAATAATGCTGGTACAAGGCATGGAACACGATGTAAAAGTAAAAGACAATTCTGCAGTGACAGGCTGAGGCTCTACTACACATCAGAGTAGTGTACTAGTTTAGTTATTAATGATGCAGCGTAAATTATTCATACCACATAAACGAATTAACCGACTATCGTCGAGTGGAATCAAAGCTATCACTTCATGTCAGCCGCATCACACTACAACTATTACTTTAGTCCAACTATGTCCATATACAATTTCTACCGCAACGTTCAACGTGTGCAACACAGGACACATCCGCGCTATATATATATATATATATATATATATATATATATATATATATATATATATATATATATATATATATATATATATATATATATATATATGTATGTATGTATGTATGTATATATATACATATATATGTATATATATCTATATATATACATACATACATACATACATACATACATACATACATACATACATACATACATACATACATACATACATACATACATATATATATATATATATATATATATATATATATATATATATATATATATATATATATATATCATAGACACAACGCACACTACCCGCGGGCAAATTTGACCCGGGCTGTCTTCACACACTCTTATCCGGACTGTCCTTGGGCAATTTTGACACCAGACTGCCACGGACAATGCCAGCCCGGCTGTCCATGGGCAATGTTGACGATGGGAACTGTGGACGTCGAACTGGACCGTCCTTGGGGAAGTTGGACGATGCGACCTATCATGGCCGTGACCTCTGAGCAGGCCGGATGTCGCGCGGCGCACCTGAGCAGGTTAGATGACGTGTGTGGAGGATAGCTTGGCCAAATCCTCCGCACCGTGGTGGTGACACCGCCGGCGACACGTCAGCCGACCTGAACACCGTGGTGGTGACACCGCCGGCGACACGTCAGCCGACCTGAACACCATGGTGGTGACACCGCCGGCGACAACGTCAGCCGACCTGAACACCGTGGTGGTGACACCGCCGGCGACACGTCAGCCGACCTAAACAGCACCGGTAAAACACGAGTGCCAGGTCGGTCCCCGGCACCAATGATGATCTGACCTGAACAACAGCGAAACATGAACGTCGCTGTCTGTCCCCTGCACCACCATAGTGACCTGATCTCAACAACAGGAGAACAAGTGCTGGTGACTGCCAATGCGGCAGAACGGCCCTCACTGGTCGCCGATCACCGACCTCACCAGCTGAGCCGCTACAGCGGGGGAACATGAAGGGTAAGGGCAGGGGAGGGGGACGCTGCGCCGCCGCCACAGGGCAACAGGCAGGGCAAGGGGGAGGGGAGGGCACGCAGCGAGGCAGACGCCGCCGCAGGGAAGCGGCCATCACCAGTACGGATCGATGCTGACTTCCGCCGCTCGATGAGGGTATCCTATCTTCCCGTGTCGGTCGGACGCCAGCTGACTGAGCGCTGAGCGAAGCGAATCCAGGAGACGCCAGCACGACACTGGCCGCCACGACACCAGATCACGGCAGACACCAGCACGACACGGGCCACCGTGACACCAGATCACGGCAGACACCAGCACGACACGGGCCGCCACGACACCAGATCACGGCAGACACCAGCACGACACGGGCCGCCGTGACACCAGATCACGGCAGACACCAGCACGACACTGGCTGCCACGATACCAGATCACGGCAGACGCCAGCACGACACGGGCCACCGTGACACCAGATCACGGCAGACACCAGCACGACACGGGCCGCCGTGACACCAGATCACGGCAGACACCAGCACGACACTGGCTGCCACGATACCAGATCACGGCAGACACCAGCACGACACTGGCCGCCACGACACCAGATCACGGCAGACACCAGCACGACACTGGCTGTCACGATACCAGATCACGGCAGACGCCAGCACGACACGGGCCGCCACGACACCAGATCACGGCAGACACCAGCACGACACGGGCCGCCACGACACCAGATCACGGCAGACACCAGCACGACACGGGCCACCGTGACACCAGATCACGGCAGACACCAGCACGACACTGGCTGTCACGATACCAGATCACGGCAGACACCAGCACGACACTGGCCACCGTGACACCAGATCACGGTAGACACCAGCACGACACTGGCTGCCACGACACCAGATCACGGCAGACACCAACGGCGACCTCAATCACGTCCTCACACGTGCTGTTCCTCAGTCGTACAGGTTCTCACACGTACAGGTCCTCACACAACCAGAACATTTCGAACTGTGTCGCCCCTAGGAACGCTCGCTTCAAAGGCCTGCTGTATACAGAAGTACTGCGCTCCTAAAAGGTCGACGCGGATTATTTTAGGACCCAGTCAGTGACGCTTCTTCAGAAGTAAAGTGCAATCTTGAATTTCAACGTGCGTAATCTCGATTTTCAACGTGAAGCAATAGCCTCCCTTAAAACCGGACTTTCCACGAGACATGCTAGCTTCTCCCAATGTATATTATTTAACACACCTGAACACCGACCTCTTAATTTCCACTAAAGGGATGTAACGTGTAGTTCCAAATCTCACGGCGATCTAATGCATGCGCCAACAGGGATGGAACACTCTCATAAGATTTGTTGACATATACTAAATACATTCTGTGTTGCTTTTTCTATTCTCGTACGCCAAATATTTAAGAGGACATAGCCTTTCGTAGCTGGGTTCAGTTCTGGGCCACGGCCACACCATCTTGTATCAGGGTCACCACGGCCTTGACCTGGATCAGGGACAACTACACCCGTACCAGGGACGCCAGGACCCGGGACACCCAGGTCTTAACCAGGGGCATCACTGACGGGCATCCCTATATCCCACGGATATACTGGTCTGGTCCAGGAATGCAACGGTTAGCATCAGGTCAAGCCGTCAACGGAGAATCCTGACTCACCTTCGGCACTTTGACTCATGCTTGGATCAGGCTCGCTGACTTGGCTTTCAGCCACCCTGAATAAGATGCAAGACGTTCTTGTCTAGATCAGGAGTTCTTGTCTAGATCAGGAACATCCCAGCACAACTGAGTTGGCGAGGTACCATAGAAGCAGCAGAGTCAGACAAGATCAGACCTGAACAGCTCTCAGCACTCAATGCCCAGTAAGGCAGGTATCCGCCCGGCTGGCTGCCACGTGCAGCCCAGTTCATCGTTGCCAGTTCAGGGCAGCCCGGCACCACCACACTAGGACAGCTCGAAGCCGGTGTTGTTATTGATGGCGTAGCGCAGTTTGTCGCGCAGCGTGGCCTTCTTCTGGTAGTTGGGCAGCTTGAGCAAGTTGAAGCAGGTGGATGATGTTGGCAGACGTGTCACCGGGTCCCGCCGACGGACCGAGAGGAAGCCGCGCAACATGGAGCCTGCGGGAGAACCAACTGTGTCACTGGGTCCCGCCGTCTGCCCGAGAGGAAGCCGCGTAACGTAGAGCCTGCGGGAGAACCAACTGTGTCACTGGGTCCCGCCGTCTGCCCGAGAGGAAGCCGCGTAACGTAGAGCCTGCGGGAGAACCAACTGTGTCACTGGGTCCCGCCGTCTGCCCGAGAGGAAGCCGCGTAACGTAGAGCCTGCGGGAGAACCAACTGTGTCACTGGGTCCCGCCGTCTGCCCGAGAGGAAGCCGCGTAACGTAGAGCCTGCGGGAGAACCAACTGTGTCATCTGGTCCCGCCGTCTGCCCGAGAGGAAGCCGCACAACATGGAGCCTGCGGAAGAACCAACTGTGTCACTGGGTCCCGCCGTCTGCCCGAGAGGAAGCCGCACAACATGGAGCCTGCGGAAGAACCAACTGTGTCACTGGGTCCCGCCGTCTGCCCGAGAGGAAGCCGCGTAACGTGGAGCCTGCTGGAGATGTGATTATAACGGAGATATGCGTCATGACGGAACATGCACACACATATGACGACCACGGCATGGGGGTCCCGCGGCATGGCAATGTTAACTAGAAACACTCTCAGCACTAATATTCTGCGATATTTTGCTTGTCGCAATTTGCAAACACGAAATAAATGACAGCAGTGCTCGTGTATATTAGTGTTTAAAAATTCGAAATTTGAACTTATCACGGGATCATCTACCGTTTGGTGACGTTAGCTGAGGAAACTCCAAATATAAAATTTCGTTCGAATTGAAGAATATTTAGGGGTCCCGCAAGTCCATCAGAGTTCATCCTATGTAACGGGCCGGCACCTCGTCCGAATCTCGAAGTCGACGTTTCACAAAAGTGTTTTTGCGCTGCAATTAAGTGTGTTTTTGGAACATCTGAGACTTGATATAACAAAATATAGTGGAACAACAAATTGTTAGTCAAGATGGACCGCTTAATTTGACTAAATATACCCTCATTCGAGTATTCCAGGTCCATATTTCCGATTGAACAGCTGGCAACTGGCAATTAGTGGCGCAACTATCCACGATATCTCTCCGGAAAACAAAAACAAAACAGGTTCTTAAACTACAAACTGAAATAGGCCAGCGGGCTTAGCAACGTTCGAACCTCAAACAATCACTTGACAAGAGGGTTCATACAAAGCCGGAACAGGAGTTGGCCGACTGCACAAGCATTCGGTGGACCAAGCGGCGAGTCCTGCTTTCAGGCCACAGGAATGCACACCAAGCACTCTGCCGCTCCAGTCACGCCAAACTCAAACTCTCCAATCCATTAGTCCTTCGTGACCCATGTCCATACTTTACTTCGTGACTTATGGCTAGGTTTTTAATTGTGACCCATGCCAGCATGACATAGCGCGTCCATTATAGAATATGACACGGAAACGGAGAGAGATGAAGAGCTAGAAAGAGATGGAGAGACATGGAAATAAATAGAGAAAAATGTGCCTATGTGCGACCCCACTTGCAATATTCTGTACAGATCTGGAGCCCTTGCTTATAAAAAGATATAGATATGCTAGAGAGCGCAGCGCAAAACCACTAGACTCACCAGTGGACTAGGTAACTTAGAATATGAAGAACAGCTTATGGCATTATATATGTACTCGCTCAAGTATAGGGGATTAAGGGGTGATATGGTTGAAATGCATCGAATCGTCAAATGATTACATCAGGTGAATTTGAATGATGCCCTTCTATTTAGAGCTTCTTCTATTTCATAGGTGTCATCAATTTAGCTTAGACAAGTCGAGGTGTAGGACAGTTAAGTGACGACAGGTCTTCAGTCAAAGGGTGGTTGATCAATGGCATAGGCTGTCTCCTGATGTGGGGATCCCTCATTGAAGGTATTTAAAAATAGGATTGACAAATTGTTCAGGCTGGAAAATCCTATTTTTGATTTATAATTAATGGTGGATGGGGTGAAATTTATGCTGAGTAGGTGTGCCCGGTACAGGCCCCTTTAAGCAGGCATGGGTGGAGGTAATATTGGTATTGGTAGGGCACCCGAATCACGCGTGTGTTACGCGGTATCAAGTAAATATAGCTGGATAGGTAAGGTAGATAGGTATTGAAGGGTGTGTGGGATGTTGGTGGATTTTTTTTAATTTGGGATGTGGTGGTGTTGAGTGTCTTTTTGTCCAGGCTTATGGTATCTTCCCTTTACAAACTTAACCTGGATGGACCCCTGTGGCTCTTATTTTAAGTCTGAACACTTTATGACCCTATGACTAAATGGAGAGAAATGGAGAAAGATGGAGTGAGAGAAGAGGAGGGAGGGATGGAGAAAGGAAGAGAAAGAGAAAGAGAGAGAGAGAGAGAGAGAGATAGAGATAGAGAGCGAGAGCGAGAGCGAGAGCGAGAGCGAGAGCGAGAGCGAGAGCGAGAGCGAGGCGAGAGCGAGAGCGAGAGCGAGAGCGAGAGCGAGGCGAGGCGAGAGCGAGAGCGAGAGCGAGAGCGAGAGCGAGAGCGAGAGCGAGAGCGAGAGCGAGAGCGAGAGCGAGAGCGAGAGCGAGAGCGAGAGCGAGAGCGAGAGCGAGAGCGAGAGCGAGAGCGAGAGCGAGAGCGAGAGCGAGAGCGAGAGCGAGAGCGAGAGCGAGAGCGAGCGAGAGCGAGAGCGAGAGCGAGAGCGAGAGCGAGAGCGAGAGCGAGAGCGAGAGCGAGCGAGAGCGAGAGCGAGAGCGAGAGCGAGAGCGAGAGCGAGAGCGAGAGCGAGAGCGAGAGCGAGAGCGAGAGAGAGAGAGAGAGAGAGAGAGAGAGAGAGAGAGAGAGAGAGAGAGAGAGAGAGAGAGAGAGAGAGAGAGAGAGAGAGAGAGAGAGAGAGAGAGAGAGAGAGAGAGAGAGAGAGAGAGAGAGAGAGAGAGAGAGAGAGAGAGAGAGAGAGAGAGAGAGAGAGAGAGAGAGAGAGAGAGAGAGAGAGAGAGAGAGAGAGAGAGAGAGAGAGAGAGAGAGAGAGAGAGCTCCTGACGATAAAACAGAGAGACAGGGAGGATAAAACATAGGAGGATAGAGGATACAAAGAGAAGGAGAAAAAGAGAGGGATGGAAAGAGAGGGAGTGGAAAGAGAGTGAAACCCTTCCACAATGCGCGTAGAATTGGGAGTGTTTACGTATTACAAAGGGTGAGTTCGTCAGTTGGGTGATTTAGGCTCATTTTCCGTAATCACGGTAATTACCAGAGCTACACCACAAGTCTACAAACACGCTCACCTTCCCCGAGTCTGTATGGAGGGGAGATATATCAGCATGGTTGAGAACGCACAACACCCGGGCGCTACACAAGCCTTCGGAAAGCTATGACGGTGGCTATAAAACTGTCGTCCACTTACTTACACCTACTCACATCCAGTGTAATGCAAGACGAATTGCTTTACATCAAACTTGTTGGGAAATATTTTCCACACGATGAGGAAATGTCATAAGAAGCCTTATTGGGCAGATATACAATTCGCTTCATAAAAATTGCTTGCATTCGTATAGTGAGGGGGCTTGTCTGCTCACTCCTGTACCTAGATTGTACCTGTGCTGTACCTACATACAACCTAGCCTAACCGCGCTCGCCGAGCGCAAAACAAATAGTGACCAAAAGCACAAGCTTCTGGTTTGGTCGCAGCCAATTAAGAAGTATTTTCAAAAGCCAATTAGACGGCTAGGTACTCCATCCTATCTCAAACCGGTCGGTGCCAGCTCAGCTAAGTGATACTGTAGGGATTAGCGGCTGATACGTAGACAAACCCACCCGATAAACAGCCTGGCTCTTGCTTCACAATGCCCAAAACAAATGAATGCCTTTCTGACTGACGCCTAAGACGCCCTCCAAACTGGCAACCTCAGCACTCACGCCTAGGGCGATTTTAGGTCCATACATTCCTTCCGTGACAAGCACATAAATTAAGGGTGATGCTGCGCATATGAATAGGTGCAATGCTAAATGCAATACATTACAGGAGCTATCACCATAACACGCATGGAAGACAGTGCCAATTAACTGACGCAATACAACCAGACGTATCCGGGTTCCAAAAGTGTGTAATTAGATGTCTGTATTTCCTAGACCGTGGACTAGTAACTGGATTAGGACATCGATACGGGGATGTTCCTGTTCACAACACTCGTAAACGAGCCGGTTTGTGGAGCAGGAACTCGCCTGGCCATCTCAAGGTTCGAGTACGGTATACACATCGCAACATCAACCAGTCTACCATGCAGAGAGCTGCATTACATCAAAACAAACATCTAAGTCGATCGAGCGTCTGGCAAATTGATCAGTCCTCACCCGCGCAGACGTCAAGTCGTCACCCCATCACGCATTTACACAGGTGCCAACGCAGCAGATCCCATCCCACGCACGCCAACACAAACGACCAGTTGTATGCGTCTGTGTCGTCCCCTGCAGAGGTCACAGCCGGGCCACGCCCCCCCCCACCCGCCCGGCGCCCCACAGTCTGTACCCAGCACCGGTGACAACACTGCCACGCTGATACACAGTACACACCGGCCGTCCCCCCCTGCCGGCGTGTCGCAGTAGTACACAGTTCACACCGGCCGCCCCCTCCTGCCGGCGTGTCGCAGTAGTACACAGTACACACCGACCGTCCCCCCCTGCCGGCGTGTCACAGTAGTACACAGTACACACCGACCGTCTCCCCCCTGCCGGCGTGTCACAGTAGTACACAGTACACACCGACCGTCCCCCCCCTGCCGGCGTGTCGCAGTAGTACACAGTACACACCGACCGCCCCCCCTGCCGGCGTGTCGCAGTAGTACACAGTACACACCGGCCGCCCCCTCCTGCCGGCGTGTCACAGTAGTACACAGTACACACCGACCGTCCCCCCCCTGCCGGAGTGTCACAGTAGTACACAGTACACACCGACCGTCCCCCCCCTGCCGGCGTGTCACAGTAGTACACAGTACACACCGACCGTCCCCCCCGCCCTGCCGGCGTGTCGCAGTAGTACACAGTACACACCGACCGTCCCCCCCTGCCGGCGTGTCACAGTAGTACACAGTACACACCGACCGTCCCCCCCTGCCGGCGTGTCACAGTAGTACACAGTACACACCGACCGTCCCCCCCTGCCGGCGTGTCACAGTAGTACACAGTACACACCGACCGTCCCCCCCCTGCCGGCGTGTCACAGTAGTACACAGTACACACCGGCCGTCCCCCCCCTGCCGGCGTGTCACAGTAGTACACAGTACACACCGACCGTCCCCGCCCCCCCTGCCGGCGTGTCACAGTAGTACACAGTACACACCGACCGTCCCCCCCTGCCGGCGTGTCGCAGTAGTACACAGTACACACCGGCCGTCCCCCCCCCTGCCGGCGTGTCACAGTAGTACACAGTACACACCGACCGTCCCCCCCTGCCGGCGTGTCACAGTAGTACACAGTACACACCGACCGTCCCCCCCCTGCCGGCGTGTCGCAGTAGTACACAGTACACACCGACCGTCCCCCCCCTGCCGGCGTGTCACAGTAGTACACAGTACACACCGACCGTCCCCCCCCTGCCGGCGTGTCGCAGTAGTACACAGTACACACCGACCGTCCCCCCCCTGCCGGCGTGTCGCAGTAGTACACAGTACACACCGACCGTCCCCCCCCTGCCGGCGTGTCGCAGTAGTACACAGTACACACCGACCGTCCCCCCCTGCCGGCGTGTCACAGTAGTACACAGTACACACCGGCCGTCCCCCCCCCTGCCGGCGTGTCACAGTAGTGCACAGTACACACCGACCGTCCCCCCCTGCCGGCGTGTCGCAGTAGTACACAGTACACACCGACCGCAAGCTGGTGGCCAGCCCGGATCTGCTCCGCTGCTCGGGATTGTGCAATCCCGGCGCGGGGACTCAGCACCGCTGGCCGCCGTGTGAGGTGAGAGCGAGGTGCCGACAGTGTGGGACCGCAGTCGCCGGCTCTCTGCCTGGGCGCACAGAGCGCGAGCCCGGCCAACGTACTGATTGGCTGGGAGCGGCCCGGCAAGAGACGCCCGCTCCAAGTCTGCCCCAGTACAGGCGCCTGTCTTTACACGGACAGTGTTGTGTCGAGATTCCCAGCCTGTGCGGGCAACTCCGGCACGGCGGTCCAGCCAGCGACGCCTGACGGCACCACTGCCCCGTCTGGTATTCAGGTCTGGTATTCAGGTCTGGTATTCAGGTCTGGTATTCAGGTCTGGTATTCAGGTCTGGTATTCAGGTCTCGACTTGTGGCGCGTCGCTGTCCGCATTCTGTCATAGCAATCAAAAATCAATAAGTCGCTCAAAGGGCATACTAACAAAGTGGAGCCATTTGTGCCATTTGTGCAGCAGGCAGAGGCATGGATGATCCCAATCACATCGACGAGAGGACCACGGACGGGAATGTTCAGCTATCCTACTCCAAGCTTTTCATAGGATCGATAAAAACACTACTAAAGTAGAACGTGAATTGAACATTTTATAGGTATCTTGTAAAGGTTACAAAAGCTTGACGAAATGTTTTTTGAAGCAAAGTACGTTCTACGGATAGTGACAAGAGGCAGTGATACATATGTGATTATATAATTATACGATGATAAAAGTCCCATAGCTCCCGGTAGCTCAATTGGTTAGAGCGCTGGCCTGCATTGCTATCTCTTGTCATGGTAAGACAGGGTTCGAATCGCTTCACGCACTCGCATTTAGCCCCCGACTGGGAGCATTAGTTGGTTCAATGCACATTCTGAACTGGAATTCACGGATCGGGTGGTGTTGCCAGGGTTCAGACAACAAGCTCTGCTTAGTAATGTAACCCTGGTCCATAAAGCCACCCTAGCAAGAATTCGAACTACATTTCTTGAAAAAAATACATAATTCGCTTCACAAATACAAATATTCAGGAAGTGAGGGGATTCGTCGGGCCTGTACTTACTCACCCCGCTCTGCGGGCGCAAACAAGTGCTACACGAAAGCACAACCTTCTGGTTTGGTCGCAGCCAATTAGGTCTGCTTTCAGAAGCCCATTAGCTGCCTGGTCCACTCCAGTTTATCTTAAAGCGGTTGGCGCCAGCTAAACTCAGTGATGCTAAAGTGATCAACGACTGTTATGAAGCCAAACCAAACGGACGGAAGGTAGGTAAGTAATTGGGCTCTTTTACAACGCATCCGACTGCTGGGTCATATAGCGTCGCTGACCTCTCACGCCGGTTGGTCGCTGGTCGGCTCGGTAATCCCGCCGGTTGGTCACGGGTGGGCTCGGTAATCCCGCCGGTTGGTCACGGGTGGGCTCGGTAATCCCGCCGGTTGGTCACGGGTGGGCTCGGTAATCCCGCCGGTTGGTCACGGGTGGGCTCGGTAATCCCGCCGGTTGGTCGCGGGTGGGCTCCGTAATCCCGCTGGTTGGTCACGGGTGGGCTCGGTAATCCCGACGGTTGGTCGCGGGTGGGCTCGGTAATCCCGCCGGTTGGTCACGGGTGGGCTCGGTAATCCCGCTGGTTGGTCACGGGTGGGCTCGGTAATCCCGCCGGTTGGTCACGGGTGGGCTCGGTAATCCCGCCGGTTGGTCACGGGTGGGCTCGGTAATCCCGCCGGTTGGTCGCGGGTGGGCTCGGTAATCCCGCCGGTTGGTCACGGGTGGGCTCGGCAATCCCGCCTAATCCCGCTGGTTGGTCGCGGGTGGGCTCGGTAATCCCGCCGGTTGGTCGAGGGTGGGCTCGGTAATCCCGCTGGTTGGTCGCGGGTGGGCTCGGTAATCCCGCCGGTTGGTCACGGGTGGGCTCGGTAATCCCGCCGGTTGGTCGCGGGTGGGCTCGGTAATCCCGCCGGTTGGTCACGGGTGGGCTCGGTAATCCCGCCGGTTGGTCGCGGGTGGGCTCGGTAATCCCGCCGGTTGGTCACGGGTGGGCTCGGTAATCCCGCTGGTTGGTCGCGGGTGGGCTCGGTAATCCCGCTGGTTGGTCACGGGTGGGCTCGGTAATCCCGCCGGTTGGTCACGGGTGGGCTCGGTAATCCCGCCGGTTGGTCGCGGGTGGGCTCGGTAATCCCGCCGGTTGGTCACGGGTGGGCTCGGTAATCCCGCCGGTTGGTCGCGGGTGGGCTCGGTAATCCCGCTGGTTGGTCACGGGTGGGCTCGGTAATCCCGCCGGTTGGTCGCGGGTGGGCTCGGTAATCCCGCCGGTTGGGGGGGGGGGGCGCATCGACTGCGGTGGTCATGCAGCCCGCCGGTTGTGGGGTTCGAACCGACGATCGGACGACCAAGAATCCAACTCTCTACCGACTGAGCTTCTGTGTCCTCCTTTCCATCCACATTCTAACGAGAGTGAATCACGGAAGGATTCCCACCATCGGCATACCGGTAAGTCCGATTGCTTGCGTCTCCCATAGGTAAGTCCGGTTGTTTGTGTCTCCCATAGGTAAGTCCGGTTGCTTGTCTCCCATAGGCAAGTCCGGTTGGTTGTCTCCCATGGTGTACAGAGATCGACATGGCATGTACTGGCCAGTCGTAATATATATATCATTTATTTGTATATTTCCAACATGCAGCACGCTGACATAAAAACGTCTTTGATTGCTCTCACGAAAATGTGAGTAGTGAGTGCAAAGATGAGGGTAAAATAATTAGGACTTGCAGGCGAAACGATGTGCAGTGAAAAGGGAGATAATCAGAATTGTGGGACATGAGGTTGGATACACGATAATTTATGAGCAGGGTCCACTCGAAAATAAAGCTTAACTAGCATAATATACGTTGCCACACATTTGAAGCAGCATCTGCGCGTTCGACTGCCGTATCATAGTGTCACCGAGCACAAACCTGCGGCGAGGCCTTGTTGGTCCTCAATGACAGGACTGCCAATATCCGGTACCCGAGGGCCTGACTCAGTCATCGCACACGGGACGCCGCCAGCACAATTGGCATGCGAAGCTGGCTTGTCACACACAAGACCTGCCCCTGGCAATTTACCCGAATTTCGAGTAACCCATTTCTATATCCCTGCGTTTTGGAGAGCACTGCTATTCATGCAGCCAGTCTTACGGCGCGAAGCACGGACACTGCATGGCAGGTAGGTACCCTAGGAGTCGGCGCAACACGAAAAATATCCATCAGGTGCACATGAGCATGATTTGACAGCATCACCCCCCCCCTTCCCACAAAAACGAAGTTCCGGTTGATCATGGTTCTAGTTTGTTTTATCGGGGACGGGTGCTACCGTCACCAGCATAGTTTGACCTGCTTGTCGCTGTCATACCCCTGCTTGATCGTAAACATTGATTTATACCTCCATTGACGGAAAGCCCCGGTCCGGCCAGCTACCCAGCTTAACTCCGGATGAACTGACCTATAATTAATTATCTCGGCGGTAGAACACAGTCCAGTCAGTGACCCTGACAATGGCATAACACACTGACCCCGACACTGACCCACAGTTCCCTCGACGGCAACGGCACAGTCATGTCAGTCACGTAGCCGGACCACTGGCACTGGCCTAGCCCCATCAACGATAGACTCCGGCCCGGTCAGTGGCCCTGCCAGACACTGGAACTGACCTACAGTGTCGCCAATGTCGTCGTCGTCGCCCACCTCCACGCAGCGGATGGAAAAGGGTGGCTCCAGGTGGGCGAACCCCATCAACGGAGGCTTGGAACATGAGGTGACGAACTGTAAACAACACCACCATCAACGTGGTGGTGGATTGGAGTTTAGGGGCGCGTCGACATCCAGGGTCATTTTGCGCCCCCCACCATCGACGTGTGCAGTAACAATCAACATCAGCAACAATCAACGTGTGCAGCAACCATCATCCATGAACATCAGTAACCATGGAGGTGTGCAATAACCATCAACGATCAACATCATCAACCATCAACCTGTGCAGTAACCAACATCATTAACCATCAACGTGTGCAATAACCATCAACATCAGTAACCATCAACGTGTACACTAACTATCAACATCAGTAACCATCAACGTGTACAATAACTATCAACATCAGTAACCATCAACGTGTACAATAACCATCAACATCAGTAACCATCAACGTGTAAAATAACCATCAACTTCAGTAACCAGCGCGTGTGCAATAACCATCGACATCAGTAACCACCACGTGTGCAATAACCATCAACATCAGTACCAATCACGTGTGCAGTGACGCCGCAACATCCACTACAAACCACCACGGCCGTTGGATACTCGTCGACACGCCATTGCGGGGCAGCCGGCGCATATCCAACGGCCGGCCGGATACGTGCGTCGCTTGTGGCTCAAGGTCGGTTCGACATCACGGTCACGGTCAAACGATGGCCATATATCAGTCGGGGTGATGCCAGGATTGCCCATCTAAATGTTCACAATTGAAAGGCACCGGAGTATGGATGCCCGTGGACATGGGATTTCTGGCTGGTCAAATCGTCCTCAGCAATCCCCCTCCTGAACCCAGTCTCGCTTCGGGCGACGGCAGACACCGCAAACACTGAGCAGCAGACAGCGGGTACTCGTCCCCACCTTGAGGAACATCTTCTTCTCCTCCTGCGAGAAGTCCTTGTCGAGCACGTCCCAGAACCACACGACGATGCGGTGTCGATCGTGGAAGCCGCCGTAGTACTGAGTGTACTTGCGCAGTTCCCGCACGTCCAGGTCCACATTGTCGCCGGCGATCAGCCGCTGCAGCTGCACAGGTCAGGTCAGGTCATGAGGGGCCACACCATGTCACCACGGCTCAGATGAGGTCAATGCAGGTCAGGAGAAGTAAATACTTCCAAAGGTCAGACGAGGTCAGTACAAATCAGGAAATTTCACATGGTCTTGATAGGTGAAGTGCGGTTGGTACAGGTCCCCATAGGCAGCGTGGCTGCAAATCAGACAGCATCAGTCAAACACAGGTCAAGCAGAGTCACATGTCAGGGAAGGTCAGTCCAAGTTTTCTAACGTCAGGCGAGGCCACATTGTCCAGGTAGGCTAGCAAAGGACAGCCGCACTTCTAATCCTCAAGTGGAAAATCCCGCGTCCTTGCATGCAGGCGAGATCACATAAAATCTCTACAGGTCAGAAGAGGAAGCAACAAACTTCCATAGGTCACGCGAGGTCACTCCAGCCATGGGATTCGCCACGGATTTTGAATAGCGGGGACGAGAGGGTTCTTGGGTCGATCTTCTCAATGCAAAACCGTAGTAAGTGTAGTTGGGATTGTAGACGAGTCAGCTGCTCCGGCGATATTGCGCCCGCAACACCTTACACTGCCACATTTCAAATTTGCGAAGCGAACAAGCCAGGCCTGGGGAACGCGTCAACCCCGTCCTCGCCGTGGAGACGCCGATAGTTCCAGATTAGAGATGCCACGCTTTTAGACCGTAGGCCAGTCCGGCAATCTGACAGGAGATCGGCGGTCATTTATTGGTCCAGGTCAGGATAGGCCGGTCTATTACCGGTCCAAGTCAGGATACGCTGGCTAGCATACCGAATTGAAGAATGATAAAATATGTGCATCGCGCGTGCTATACATGCATTTTAATGTTATATGCCATTGTTTAACTTATGTTGTGGGACTGAATACTTAGTTACTGCTAATATGCAAATCATATTACTTATTATCTTATAAAAGTCTTCTTAAAGTCTTAAGTCTTATAAAAGCCGGCACGGATCTCAGGTCGGCACGTCTGGCGGACAACACGCCCGACGCCGCCGCCGCCGGTGTCCTACATAGCCGGCACGGATCTCAGGTCGGCACACCTGGCGGACAACACACCCGCCGCCGCCGGTGTCCTACATAGCCGGCACGGATCTCAGGTCGGCACGTCTGGCGGACAACACACCCGCCGCCGCCGGTGTCCTACATAGTCGGCACGGATCTCAGGTCGGCACGTCTGGCGGACAACACACCCGCTGCCGCCGCCGGTGTCCTACATAGTCGGCACGGATCTCAGGTCGGCACGTCTGGCGGACAACACACCCGCTGCCGCCGCCGGTGTCCTACATAGCCGGCACGGATCTCAGGTCGGCACGTCTGGCGGACAACACACCCGCCGCCGCCGCCGGTGTCCTACATAGTCGGCACGGATCTCAGGTCGGCACGCATGGCGGACAACACACCCGCCGCCGCCACCGGTGTCCTACATAGTCGGCACGGATCTCAGGTCGGCACGCATGGCGGACAACACACCCGCCGCCGCCACCGGTGTCCTACATAGCCGGCACGGATCTCAGGTCGGCACGTCTGGCGGACAACACACCCGCTGCCGCCGCCGCCGGTGTCCTACATAGCCGGCACGGATCTCAGGTCGGCACGTCTGGCGGACAACACACCCGCCGCCGCCGCCGCCGGTGTCCTACATAGCCGGCACGGATCTCAGGTCGGCACACCTGGCGGACAACACACCCGCCGCCGCCGGTGTCCTACATAGCCGGCACGGATCTCAGGTCGGCACACCTGGCGGACAACACACCCGCCGCCGCCGGTGTCCTACATAGCCGGCACGGATCTCAGGTCGGCACGTCTGGCGGACAACACACCCGCTGCCGCCGCCGGTGTCCTACATAGCCGGCACGGATCTCAGGTCGGCACGCCTGGCGGACAACACACCCGCTGCCGCCGCCGGTGTCCTACATAGCCGGCACGGATCTCAGGTCGGCACACCTGGCGGACAACACACCCGCCGCCGCCGGTGTCCTACATAGCCGGCACGGATCTCAGGTCGGCACGTCTGGCGGACAACACACCCGCCGCCGCCGCCGCCGGTGTCCTACATAGCCGGCACGGATCTCAGGTCGGCACGCCTGGCGGACAACACACCCGCCGCCGCCGCCGCCGATGTCCTACATAGCCGGCACGGATCTCAGGTCGGCACGCCTGGCGGACAACACGCCCGCCGCTGCCGCCGCCGCCGGTGTCCTACATAGCTGGCACGGATCTCAGGTCGGCACGCCTGGCGGACAACACACCCGCCGCCGCCGCCGCCGCCGGTGTCCTACATAGCCGGCACGGATCTCAGGTCGGCACGCCTGGCGGACAACACACCCGCCGCCGCCGCCGCCGCCGGTGTCCTACATAGCCGGCACGGATCTCAGGTCGGCACGTCTGGCGGACAACACACCCGCCGCCGCCGGTGTCCTACATAGCCGGCACGGATCTCAGGTCGGCACGCCTGGCGGACAACACACCCGCCGCCGCCGCCGCCGGTGTCCTACATAGCCGGCACGGATCTCAGGTCGGCACGTCTGGCGGACAACACACCCGCCGCCGCCGATGTCCTACATAGCCGGCACGGATCTCAGGTCGGCACGTCTGGCGGCCAACACATCAGCCTCCGCTGCCGCATTTGGAGTTCACTGCCAAAGTGCGCAGTGCGGTAAATCAGGTGATGTCGACTGCCAAAACGAGGTGTACGGTAAATCGTGCGGAGGCCTTTCGGTGTCGGTCGCTGTCAGCGCGATACGCACAATAAATCAGACGAGCGCCTGCCGACTGGTGGCGAGTGACTTCACAACTGCAACACGATCCCGGTGCCGCCTCAGCGGCACTTAGTTGGCGGCGGCTGGTATCGGTGGCCGGGCCGGGTCATGACCTTCTGTCGACTCTGCACTGCCGGTCAGCTGTCGCCAGGAGGTCGTCGGCGACACGGCGGCGTTTGGCGGCGCGGGTCACGGCCGGCGGTAACTAATGGCAACGGACCGGCCTGACGGACAACACGCCCTGCCCAGGGACCTGGCGCGCTCCCACGAGACGTTCGGCGCTGAGAGATTACCCCAGCTCCTTTGTCATGCCGCTCCGCGCCGGTGAGTGAGGTGACACCGTGTCTCTATCTTGTCTCCAGGTCACAGTTAATGACGTGCTACCACTCGACTGGCATGATGCGCGGAACACGACTCACACCTGCAGCGAGTGTATCGACCCCGCCATGGTAGGTGCGTTTCACGGTCTCTGAACAATGACAGAATCTCACGGATGTGGTTGCAGTGGTAGTCGTCGGGCGCACATTATGTCGTATGTGCATGAATAAAGCAGAAACTTACATGCAAAATGCGACAATGGACATCCGCTAGACGGGCCTCATGTTCTAAATAAGCCTGCATCAAATTACTACAGCCACACGACTCCAGCACACTTCACTCCCTCATGACGTCAACGGCTTAATAAAATGGCAAATCGCTGGAACTGGTTGGTTGGTTATTGTTTTTACGACACATCGACCGTTGAGTCATGTAGCGTCGCCAATCTCTCACGCCGATTGGCCGCGGGTGAAGAGTAGCGACAGGTGAGACTCGAACCCACAATCTTTCGATTGTGAGACGGGCAACTTACCCCTAGACTACTCGTCCCCAAATCGCTGGAACTGCGTGTCAAATACACGGTCAAATACTCGCTGCAGGTGTGAGTCGTGTTCCGCGCATCATGCCAGTCGAGTGGTAGCACGTCATTAACTGTGACCTAGAGACACGGTGTCACCTCACTCACCGGCGCGGAGCGGCATGCCAAAGGAGCTGGGGTAATCTCTCAGCGCCGAACGTCTCGTGGGAGCGCGCCAGGTCCCTAGGCAGGGCGTGTTGTCCGTCAGGCCGGTCCGTTGCCATTAGTTACCGCCGGCGCGACATACGAGTTGTACGAAATATTGCCAGATTCATCGAAAATAATGGTCTCGTGTCTAAGGGGCACAATCTCAAACGATGTCAGAAAACCTGGCTTTCAAGGTTACGCGAACCTTCAAAATATAATCCTCACTCCACGACAAAGTGAACTCACTCCCAAACCAAGTGAGCTCACTCCTTGACCAAGTGAGCCTACACCCTGACAGTGACCTCATTGCCTGACAAAGTGAGCTCACTCGCCGATCAAGTGAGCTCATACCCTGACAGTGACCTCATTGCCTGACAAAGTAAGCTCACTCGCCGACCAAGTGAGCTCATACCCTGACGGTGACCTCATTGCCTGATATCAGCACGATACCTGGCCATATTTTTGTGTCGGGGGAGGGATTCACAGGAAGCATGCTCAGATCCAGCAACATTTAATTCATGGAGGGTTAGGCATGCACTAGCGCTTATTATGGAAGCAGGTATTGGCGGATTCAGGGCAAACTGAGGCATGTTCACCCCCTCCCCCCCTCATAGAGATGTGGCACCCCTCCGACTGGGGAAAGGCGCTCTTCCAGGATGCTCGAGTGCACCTCACCATCGCGCCCGAACAATCCTTCAGGGGATAGCGTTGCCACCAAAAATATCCTCAAACTTGGTGGCACCCTTCTGGTGAAATGGCGCCACACCAGAAAAGTACCCCGATCAAAATTCCTGGATGGTGTTCAGACACCCAGGAAGAGAAATAATAACTCTCAGAGCCGATGGCAGATCAAAGGGGGACCAAGTATTCCGGACTCCTCATCAGGGGCTCTTCGAAGGATTTTTGACGGGAGCCCCGCGCAATGGCGAATGTGGGATCGCCATCCGAGGCGGCCAGACTGCCCCCTGTAATGCTAAAATAATGGGGAATGGGGAATGGTCACCGGCTGAGGCAGGGCTGCAGACCTCTCACGACAGTGTTAAAATATTGGTTTTTCGTTAGGTGCGAGATGTCGAAACGAGTCCACTAAGATGTAGAAATTCCCCATGGAAACGATGTCGTTTAGAATATCGCTAAGTCCTTCAAACGAAATTTTGAGCCTATAGCCTGCTTATTTGTGCATCTTTTTCGTTTATCTTGGGAGACACCTAATATAGGGATACTTATGTTTAATGAGAATGATAAGAATGCCATACTATTAGCATATTATATTTAACAGTGGATCATATCATGTGTAATCTCTTTACTTGAAATCGCGTTAGGTACAAGACGTTTATTTATCACAATATGTAATGGTGAGCATAAACATGATACTTACACACAAACCACCATTAGAAACAAGACATGGGGACTCCATAAACACACGTGAAGAGGCACGATGTCGATACTTCTTTGGGATAGATGTCTCCTCATTGTTCAATAGGTGGTATATTCCACCTTATTTCACAAATAATTTATCACTGTCTCACGATGTCAGCGGGTCTGAGTCCTTATGTTCAAGGCATATTTTGATGTCAGCGGGTCTGAGTCCTTATGTTCAAGGAATATTTTCAAATTGAATAGGGACGATGGCAAATTAACATTATCAGGGCACCAAACCAGGGGGTCCAGCCCCCGACCAACCCGGGATCTGGGATCTCCAGCCATGGGCCGAGGGCAGGCACGACCATGATGGGGATGGGGCGGTCATGATTGGGGCCACCCAGCTAACGTGTATGCATGTGCCTATGCGTGTCCGTGTGCATGTGTATATGCGTGTGAAGCATCTTAAGAGAACACCAACACATTCATAGGCAATTTTAAGCAGCTCTAGGCGTCCAGCCTACACGGTGCAGCTCTAGGCGTCCAGAGCTGCATGTTTGAATGAGGGGTATGGTTGGGTAGGGGTAGGGGTAGGGTAGGGTATGGGTAGGGTAGGGGTAGGGTAGGGTAGGGTAGGGTAGGGTAGGGTAGGGTAGGGTAGGGTAGGGTAGGGTAGGGTAGGGTACTGTAGGGTAGAATGGGATAGGGTGGAGTAGGGTATGTGGGGTAGTGTAGGGTTGGGTGGGTGTGGGTGGGGATGGGTTGGGTTGGGTGGGGTGGGGTGGGGTGGGGTGGGGCGGGACAGGGGAGCGGAGTGATGCTTTTGCCCATCAACTTTTGCACTGTACGGCCTGGGGTCAATGCAGTAATAGCTGAGAAACATCAGCGCGACAAAGCGGCTGCGGTCCCTGCTGCGAGTCATGACGGTGGCAAAGGAGGCCATCAACGTGTCCAAGTGAAGGTCAGTCTAGCTACGCGGTAGCCAAGACTCGGTTTATGCACATGAACACGTCTGGCAGTGCAGTGGTGTCGTGGTGTTCCGGCGCTCAGACGGCAGCCAGCTGCGCGAGCTCGCCTGCCAAGAGCACCTTCCGCCGGCAGGGTGCACCGGCCAAATCTCTGACGCCGGCTGTTGTTAGGTCACATCGAATTGGAACGAGCCGAGACGTGGGAGAACTATGACGAGCGCACGGCGCGCGAGGACACGCCAAGGTCTCTAGTTGCTACACTTGTCGGTGGAGTTTCCATGTTAACAGGCGGTGCTTGAGCACCACATACGAGTCGTTGAACACCATCTAGCTTTGAGAAACGTAACATTAGTGCCCATGGGGATGCATGGAAAAGCAGCACCTAGCAACCACAAAACCACAAAAAGTACCACCTGAAATTTTCGTAAGACATTGGAAAACCCCACTAGTGACCACACCAGTTGCTATGCGAGCGCAGTTCGCCGGGAAAGCTATACCGAAACAATGAATCTTTCATGCTTCAATCGGTCTAATTCACTCAATCACATTAGCCCCAATCATTTTGCGAAACTATATCACTGATAGCATGCCAAATAAACAAAATACGGTCCGTTTCCTTGCATTGATGTTCGGCAAGAGTGTTGGCTCCTATGATGGCCGCTAAGGTCTGCCTCTGAGGACGTTTGCGTCCGAGCGTCAGAAAACCCAGCATTTAACCGAGCCGTCAGCATTTACAATCGAAATAGAAAACCTAGCTGCGGATTCCCTTGTGTTCAGTTGTGCGATATCTAACGTGCTAACACATGTTAGTCTTCTATCTCTGTCCGGCGTCCAAAACATTGAGTAACAGTCGGCAGACGGCGGGCCTCACCAAGTGTGTCCCTACACACTATCTACTTCTGAGTCAAGTCGAGCGAACAAAACACACACACGGAGGCGTCACGCCGGTCAGCGGTGGCTGCCAGTGGAAAACTACCGGCTGCCGGTGGCCCGGCCAGGCCGATAAACAGCCGTGGCCACCACTGGATACGGTGCACGAGACACCGGCGCGCCCAGTGTCGTCAGCATGGTCCGCCCAGTCACACCCACGCAGAGACGCCGCGTCCAGCCGCTAGCAGCGTGCAGCTCGTGCAGTCATGTCGCCGGCGGCAGTGGCGCCGAACTGCCGCCGGTTCACCGCCAGAGGCGCTGGCGTCGCACCGCCTCGATCGATCTCAGTTCAAAGTACGAACGACAGCGCAGTCAAGGCTAGCAGAGCTGACTGGCCGCCGCCGCGCCGGCAGGTTACGCAACCGACATTGACCTTAAGTGGTCCCCGTCTTTAGACGTCCCCGCCGTTGTCCTCTCGCACAGGGTCGGTCGACTAGCTTGTTGATCTCCGGAATGAAAATTTATCGTCGAGTTGTCGGGAAATGATAGTTATCGGGACACTGATGAAGTTGCATTGAGTTTTAAGAGCGCAGCGACCTCTGGGTACTCAGGGACGGCAGAAAGGCTAAGCACCACATCAGAAGCAAAGGGTAAATCCCGCAGAGATCATGCAAAAGATGGTTCGTACCGGGAACGCACATGGTGATAAAATTAACTGCTGTGTAAGGCAGGTCTACAGACTGCAATCGCAGAAGACGAAATCATAACGCCACATACCGTATGTGTGTGTATGGCCGAGCTAACAGGGAGGGAGTGCAGCGGGTCAGCTAGTGAAAGCCAGTCGTGGCTTTGCGCATTAGGACGTCGATTACATATGCCATTTACGCCTATTGGCATGACGACGTGCGATTACCCCGGCTGCTTCCGGTCTGGTGCGGACGCAAGCAAATCTCCAGGAATTTCGGCCCGTGCCCGACAGGCCACCGTTCGGACCATCGACACCGCCGACGCAGCCGCCGTGGCGGCGCTCTGCACTGACCGCACTCTTTACTCGTGCCATCTGACCAAGGGCGCGTGGCGGTGCGGTGGCAGTGACGTAGCCAGGATTTGGTCCAACGGTGGCAAACATCTGAAGAGGGTCCACTACCCACATAGTTCCCCCCACACTTTTCCGAAATTCCTCGGATTTCGGTCACGATATTTTCGAAGAGCCCCTATATCTGTAAAAATATATATATATATATATATATATATATATATATATATATATATATATATATATAATATATATATAAGCATAAAGCATAAAGCTCTCAGGGGACCACGATCCCTCAGGTGCCAATCTGAACGCTCAGGAACATCCCAGTCCAGTCTTCTCTAGCTCTCAGGGGATCTAATCATCAGTCAGGAGCCTTCTCCATCTTGCATGGGCCATTCCCAGTCCTCGACAAACCTGTGTAGGTTTCAGGGGGATCTTGCAGCTCAGAGGCAGACCTCACAATTTCTAGCAAATATCGCCAGCTGTCGGAACTCTCCTTAGCTCTTAGGTGGCTCTGTTCATCCCTCAGCCCTACCAAGCTCCCAAGCTCCTACTACTCCTCCCAAGCCTCAGAAGCATCACAGTCCCGTCCACTCTAGCTCCCAGGGGCTCTCCCTGGTCATCGACAGCCTTTCGGACTATCAAGGGCAGTCTAGCTATGAAACTGGCTCTCAGTATTCCTTACGGCCACCGCTAACCCTTAGGGACTCCCTCTAGATCTTTTTCTTCTCATAGGGTTCCCTTCCAAGTCTCTCGGACATCCCAGTCCAATCGACTCTAGCGTTCAGTGACCATTTTTGATCGCCAGGGGCCCTCTCCATCTGTTAGGGGCCCTTGCCAGGCCCGTTCTAGCCTAAAAGGCTATCTAGCTCTGACAGCGGTCCCTCAGTGTCCCTCACAACCGTCGTTAGCCTTAGCTATTCTACTTAGCTCGCAGGGGACTCTGTTAATCCTCAAGAGCCCTCTCAAACTGCAAGAGCCCTTCCAAGTTATCGACAGCTCTTGTGGTTTCAAGAGCATTCTAGCTCTGACGCTGAACCTCAATATTCATCACAACACTCGCCAATCCAACAGAAAGCAATAGTTCTCAGGGGACCTTGTTCGTCCATTGGAGACAGCTCTCAACTTCAGGAAAATCACAGTCCAGTCCTCTCTGACTCTCAGAGATTCTCTTCATCCCTCAGAGTCCAGTCATGCTCTTCCTCAGGACTTTTCTTCATCCCTCAGGGGCCCATCACAGTCCTCAATAGCCCTGTCTAGCTCTCATCTGCGGGACATTTCAGCTCTGAGATGGCCCTCACTAGTCGGCACTTTGGCGTCCCGTTCAGGGGCCTTTTGAAACCCCAAGAGCATCCCAGCCCTCTCTAGCCATCAGGCGCCCTGTTTATTCCTCAGCTGTCCGAGGCTCATACCAACTGAGAACGCTCTTTTCAGGTGGCATGGGTACTCCAGTTCTCGAGCGGACCATCTCTTGTCTGCATGGCCCTTGCCAGCCCTCACGGTGGACGTCTTCAAATATATAGGGTCCTTTCCACACAAGCTGCAACATGCGTTTCAATTTTTCCTCGGTTATATTTTTGCTCCTCGGGGCAGTCGCCTGGAGGGCCCCATCGGACTCGGCAGAGGGCGGGTACCCTTCACCCCTTGGAAACGCCATTATCTTTTAACAGCCCGGGGGCCATCCATGGGCTTCGAGGTCCTTCACATGGCACTGGGAACACTCCGCTTTTGACCGGATCGTCTCTCAACAGCTTGGCGCCCCTCCATCAGGACAGGGCCCTTGTACGGTTTGGGCCCCATCCGTCAGGCAAAGGGCCCTTTCTGACGAACCGAGGTCCTCTCCGGTAACTAGGGCCACTCCGTCGTCTCAGGGACCCTCTTTGACGACCAAAGGACTTTTCCAGCAAGCCGAAGGACCCTTTTCAAACGCTTAGGCCCTGTCCATGAGGTCAGGGGCACCTTTTCGGCTTGGGCCAAGCCGTCAGTACAGGGGCCCTCATACTGGCTCGAGGCCTCTCCGTTGGCTCGGGAGCCCTTCCAACGATCCGGGCCCCCTCCGTTGATCTAAAAACCCTTCTTGTTAGCCCAGCCAAGGGCCTTCAACATCTTCCCGAGGGCACTTTCCGTTGACTCCAGGCCCTCTTCATCGGCCCGGGACCCATTCCGTCAGCCCAGGACCCCCTCGTCGATCCAGGGGGTTCTTACGGCCCCTTGCACCCACGCTTTGAGGGGCCCTTGCGGATCTCTCAAGGCGGCCGCCTGGAGGGCCTCTTCCGACCCTCCAGGGGGCTGCCCCTTCTCCCCCTCTTAGTTACGCCACTGTGCGGTGATGATCTTGCTGGGGATTGAGGCCAGCTGCCGACATTGCAGGGTCAGTTGGGTCAGTGGCAGCCGAAGCTCCACCCTCCGACCGAAGGCTGACGGACAGAGGTGACACGGCCGTCGGCCGCCGGCCGGCCGCAAGGTCGTACGGCCGCTGACCGCCCCGTCAAGGTCGTCCGACGCGGTCCGTCGGCGTCGGCCCGCCGGCAGACGCGCCGCCGCAGGTGATACGCCACACACCACGTCTGTTGGTGATGGACGGCAGGTCCTCATGGGCGCAACTCAACGCGGACTTACCGATCGTTATCGCTCGGATTGTCTGGTCTGAAGTATATCTTAAACTTGGGACCACATACTTACCGATGAGCATCATTAATTCACCTTTCGGTGATGTACGAAAGAAGTTAATATCACATCCTCTAAAAACAAAGCCACACGTACCTCATAACGCCCACATGTGTTGCCACTGACCTCTGGAGGTGAGAACATCTGCAGCCACTCGGGCTTCACAAGAGCTCTGAAGCCTCGAATGAAGGCAGCTGTTTGCTCTCGGATCTGAGTCTGCATCCGAAAGTGCGCCAAGTGGTACACGTATTGTATCCTGGTCAGGGAGGAAGACCGGAGAGTCAGTGTTTGAAAAGCGCGCCACGTGGTACACGTATTGTATCCCGGTCGGAGAGGAAGACCAGGAAGTTAATATCTGCAAAGACACATCCAATGCAAAATGGAGATACAATTGAATGAACCTTGCGTAGAGCACACGTTAATCTAGTCGCCCAAAAAACATCGAAGCAGAAACAAGACAACGTTTTCGGGTTGAAGTGTTGGCGTGCAGTAAGTGCCATAATGTACAATGGATACATCCACAGCATACCAGAGGCCAATATTACCTAAACAATGTTGGCTATCATAGGACACAAACAGCAGGTACCGCATCCTAAGCATACATTTCCAACCACAGATCTCAATACCGTGACTTAATTCCTATATTTCTTCTGGGCACTACGAGACTACAAGAAAAGCTAACTGCACAGCAACCCGTGTGACCTTCCCCTCCACATTGGCAGGAGTGCTCACATCACACTTATCCACGACGTACCACCCCATCAGCAATAATCATGGCCAATGACGTCAATGCGGTTATCGTATGACCTAAATTTTGGTTTAGATTCTATTATCTCTTCCATTCCGTTACTAAAGGATCATAAATGCGCTTTGACATTTTTGAAACAGCGCAAAGGCAATCCAAAAAAGTTAATGCCGTAATTTTGCCGCCTGCTTGGCTCGGTGGATGGAGCGCTCGCCCGCAAAAGTCTCGCCGTCTTGGCACAAACGGTTCGAGTCGCTTCACGCGCTCGCTATTTACGCCTCCGGCTGGGGTGGCAAGTTGGCAACTGGCCAGGCAAGGTCGGAGGCGCAAGCACCAGGCGGCCGTGCCGCCAAGTGGATACGCCAAACTCTCGGCCAAAATCGCGCTATATATTGAAATTTCCTGATCGGGAGGTGGGTTCAGGGTCAATGCAACAAGCGTGTGCCTAGCATTGACTTTAATTATGTAAACCCTCACCAGCAGCAATTCGAACAATACAAAAAGGATCATATTATCACTACATCCACAATATTCATCTGATTCAAACACGGTCAATGGTATGATGGAAGTCCTCGAGAAGCAGCACTGCGTGTCACGGCCAACTGTAAACGCAGACTGGGAATCATTGGAAAGTCCTCGACGAGTAGGGCCAGAAAATGGCATCATTTTCATATTTTAAAATAATTTTGAAACTCAAAATGGCGGTTAAAATAATCTACTTTTCAAAAACAATTTATATCACACATTCTGATTTTCAGAGTTAAAACGCCCCGCCCCGGTAGCTCAGTTGGTAAGAGGGCTGGCCTACGTTGGTCTCCCCTGTCCTGGCAATACGGGGTTAGAGTCGCTTCACGCGCTAGCATTTAGCTGCCGGCTGGGAGGGTCAGTTGGCAAATGGCCCGATAAGGCCGGGGGCGAGCTACCGGGACGGCCGTGTCGGTGCATTGACGGCACGTTAAACTCTCAGTCAAAATTGAACTGGAATGTATGGATCGGGTGGTAGGGCAGGTCTCGAGCAACAAGCTCTGCTTAGCAATAGAATCCTGGTCCATGAAGCCACCCAGTAAGAATTCTGACTGAATAAAAAATATGTAAAAAGACGCACGCCATTTGAGGGATAATTGCACAGCGAATGTTACCAAAATAGTCACATTGGTCCAGCATGGACTACAATTGGCGGTGACCTCAGGTCACTAACCTGACCTCAAACACAAGTCCAAGACAAACGTGCTGTAAGCATTGCCAAATTGTAATCATGTGGTAAGCTTCATTTGGATATATTTTCAGGTGTATGAGCCCTTAAAAATATGCATACATTGTTATAGGACTATGACCTAGGATAACCTTGACTGCCATTCATAGTATTGGTTCCATTTGCTAATTTAGGTCGTGCAATGCAAAAATGATTATATTTAGGCCATGGAAACTCGCAAATGAGCCATAAAAACAGGAGTATCTAAATAGGTTATACCTACTTAGCGCATTTTACCTTGACCCGATCTCAGGCATTCGATATGGTTAATGAAATTGGAACAGCAATTTCTCCTCGTATGGCTGCATGCATATAAATGGAAAAATCCGGTTATAAGTACATGCATATTACAAAAATAGGAAAATTTGCCCAAAAATGGCCATGATCTCAGGTCAGGTGCAGTGTCGTGGCGACACCGGCACAGGCCGGGACTGGTCTGTGTCGCCAGGTGCAGTGTCGTGGCGACACCGGCACAGGCCGGGACTGGTCTGTGTCGCCAGGTGCAGTGTCGTGGCGACACCGGCACAGGCCGGGACTGGTCTGTGTCGCCAGGTGCAGTGTGGTGGCGACACCGGCACAGGCCGGGACTGGTCTGTGTCGCCAGGTGCAGTGTGGTGGCGACACCGGCACAGGCCGGGACTGGTCTGTGTCGCCAGGTGCAGTGTCGTGGCGACACCGGCACAGGCCGGGACTGGTCTGTGTCGCCAGGTGCAGTGTGGTGGCGACACCGGCACAGGCCGGGACTGGTCTGTGTCGCCAGGTGCAGTGTGGTGGCGACACCGGCACAGGCCGGGACTGGTCTGTGTCGCCAGGTGCAGTGTCGTGGCGACACCGGCACAGGCCGGGACTGGTCTGTGTCGCCAGGTGCAGTGTCGTGGCGACACCGGCACAGGCCGGGACTGGTCTGTGTCGCCAGGTGCAGTGTGGTGGCGACACCGGCACATGCCGGGACTGGTCTGTGTCGCCAGGTGCAGTGTCGTGGCGACACCGGCACAGGCCGGGACTGGTCTGTGTCGCCAGGTGCAGTGTCGTGGCGACACCGGCACATGCCGGGACTGGTCTGTGTCGCCAGGTGCAGTGTCGTGGCGACACCGGCACATGCCGGGACTGGTCTGTGTCGCCAGGTGCAGTGTCGTGGCGACACCGGCACAGGCCGGGACTGGTCTGTGTCGCCAGGTGCAGTGTGGTGGCGACACCGGCACAGGCCGGGACTGGTCTGTGTCGCCAGGTGCAGTGTCGTGGCGACACCGGCACAGGCCGGGACTGGTCTGTGTCGCCAGGTGCAGTGTCGTGGCGACACCGGCACATGCCGGGACTGGTCTGTGTCGCCAGGTGCAGTGTGGTGGCGACACCGGCACAGGCCGGGACTGGTCTGTGTCGCCAGGTGCAGTGTCGTGGCGACACCGACACAGCGTCACCTGTGGCCAGTGTCGGTGTACTCACTTGTTCTCATTGGTGACGGGGATGATTCGGCCGCCAGGGATCAGGTCATGTGTCACCACACGACCCATTACGTCTTGGTCGTGCGAGAAGGTCAGGCCCAGATCCTGCATGTCGCCGTCGTACCGCTGAAACAGGGGGCGGACACGCTCACTGACCTCTGCTGTGCCGTCCAGACACCCCCACTGGCTGCTGCTGTCCCGTACAGACACGCTCACTGGCCTCTGCTGTCCCGTCCAGACACGCTCACTGGCCTCTGCTGTCCCGTCCAGACACGCTCACTGGCTGCTGCTGTCCCGTACAGACACGCCCACTGGCTACTGTCCCGTCCAGACACGCTCACTGGCTGCTGTCCCGTCCAGACACGCTCACTGGCTGCTGCTGTCCCGTACAGACACGCCCACTGGCTGCTGTCCCGTCCAGACACGCTCACTGGCTGCTGTCCCGTACACAGACACGCTCACTAGCCTCTGCTGTCCCGTCCAGACACGCTCACTGGCTGCTGCTGTCCCGTCCAGACACGCCCACTGACCTCTGCTGTCCCGTCCAGACACGCTCACTGGCTGCTGCTGTCCCGTCCAGACACGCTCACTGGCTGCTGCTGTCCCGTCCAGAAACGCCCAGACCTCTGCTGTCCAATACAGACACGCTCACTAGCTGCTGCTGTCCCGTCCAGACACGCTCACTGGCTGCTGCTGTCCCTGTACAGACACGCCCATTGGCTGCTGTCCCGTCCAGACACGCTCACTAGCTGCTGCTGTCCCGTCCAGACACGCTCACTGGCTGCTGCTGTCCCGTACAGACACGCCCACTGGCTGCTGTCCCGTCCAGACACGCTCACTGGCTGCTGCTGTCCCGTCCAGACACGCTCACTGGCTGCTGCTGTCCCGTCCAGAAACGCCCAGACCTCTGCTGTCCCGTACAGACACGCTCACTAGCTGCTGCTGTCCCGTCCAGACACGCTCACTGGCTGCTGCTGTCCCGTACAGACACGCCCACTGGCTGCTGTCCCGTCCAGACACGCTCACTAGCTGCTGCTGTCCCGTCCAGACACGCTCACTGGCTGCTGCTGTCCCGTACAGACACGCCCACTGGCTGCTGTCCCGTCCAGACACGCTCACTGGCTGCTGCTGTCCCGTCCAGACACGCTCACTGGCTGCTGCTGTCCCGTACAGACACGCTCACTAGCTGCTGCTGTCTCGTCCAGACACGCTCACTGGCTGCTGCTGTCCCGTACAGACCCGCTCGCTGGCTGCTGCTGTCTATTTCGATGAAGCAGAGCCTTCATGATTTCCTCAAGCAGAAGGCACTTGCATAAGCGATCTGGCTGTGGACCAACTCACAAAAGCACAACCACCTACACCATCATTAGTCTTTGATTCGTCAGTGTATGTCGGAGTGCATGCACGATAGGCGTCAAGGAATTCTAGGGCTTTCAATGGGGGAAAACTTCTGGGATAATTTCTTCTTTCTGGGTGTCAGATAGAGTCGTGTCGACAGATGGGTGCATTAATTCGCCATCCTCTGCATACTGCGCATCTCAATGCTGCTCCCTTCAGTCAGTTCGCGCAACTGCAACATTGGGGCGCCTGAGTCCCACGAACGGGAGGAAGCCAGGCGCCCGAGGGCCTACATTGGGCGGGCGGCGAACTCACACGGTCTGGAGAGAGACTCGCCACCCTGACCGCACAATAGCGCTGCCCACCCCCTGACCACGACCGGCCCGGCCGTCAGGCACCAGGCCAGAGCCCAAGCCTCCGGCCCGAGGCGATCCGTGTGGGGCCTACGAACCCGCCCGCCTCACCGGGATATAGAGACCAAAACAACGTGGTTGGTGACAACTGGAGCCGTGCGGCAGGGGGCCTCAATGCCAAGGATCCCGTCAATCCCGGGGGCGGGCCGCTGGGGCGCCGATAACCCGACACCACTGAGCGGATCGATAGACCAGGGGAAGCTAACCTGCCTGTATGTGACTGGAAAAGGGGGAGTTGCACGGGCGGATGGGCCTGCACAGGACGTTTATACGGGACGGGATGAGGGATAGGTGGAGACTACGCAAGGCTCCGGAAACACCTCCGGCTTCCACATTCCTTCTCGGGGAGGATATGGTCACCTGAGGGAACACTGATACCTGGCCAGCCGAGCGACGACGGCCGACCCCGCTGCGGGAGATCTTCACAGTAGCCACTCCATCTCTATCGTTGACCCACCATTCAGCGGTTAGTACTATCGAGACCCCCCAGTTGAACATGCGGGAGATATTGCGCCACGCTGGTGCACCTACCTTGATATAGGTGATGTTCTTGTAGAGCTCTGGGTCGAGCGACGGCAGCTCGTCGACCGAGCAGTAGAGCGCCTGGTGCGAGTGGCCGAGCACCTCCGAGAGGAAAAACGGCGCGAACGGCACGTCCACCACAATACCCTGCCGTCAGGTGGCACTGTATCACACATGTCCTACAGCAGCCAGATGGCACTGTATCACACATGTCCTACAGCAGCCAGATGGCACTGTATCACACATGTCCTACAGCAGCCAGATGGCACTGTATCACACATGTCCTACAGCAGCCAGATGGCACTGTATCACACATGTCCTACAGCAGCCAGATGGTACTGTATCACACATGTCCTACAGCAGCCAGACGGTACTGTATCACACATATCCTACAGCAGCTGCTGTACAGGGAGGTGCTACAAACAGGTGAACCAATCTACTTCACAACATGACCTCGCTAATTACAGAAGGGGGTTAATTAGAGTTTCACGAAGACGCTGGTTATTTGGGCTTTAGGGCGCGTCACGAAGACGCTAAACATTCACAACCAACAATATAAATTAGCTAATAGTGAAGAATATCAAGCCACTACTGTACATCTAAGAGGGCTAGCTAATGTTTATTTGTTTATTCACGCATAATCATCAACAGGGTAATTACCAACTGAAAGGAGAAGTCACAGATTGTAAAGCCATCGCGAAGCATGTGAGGAGAAACAAGCGTGCATTACAGCAGTGATTGTAACATTGAGCAAATATGTGGCTGACAATAGTTGCAAATACTAGCCTAACACGTAGTAAGTGTCAAACAAAATTCAGTACACTCATGCGATACAAGGAGCATAAATAATAACTATCTATTCCTACCAGCTGCTACATGGCTATTGCACGCGCCCGATCTCATCACAACTACCGATGCATGCTCTCGCTGTCGCCTTAAATGAGGTTGATAGCATGTGGAAGATATCTACCATGCGAATTAGGAAATAAAATCATTTGCCAGCCTGGGGAGTCTGCAAAACAGAAGTGCTAACACGTTCTTTTAGTATGAATAATGTATTCAGTGTGCGGATCAATCGAGTTGAAACATACAGAGGACAGTGTGACAAAGTTCACATGAATCTATGCTGTTTTAGGATGCTTCTAATGAAACACAAGCCAAATACGCCTAAGTACTTCGAGTCAACTAACTCGTCTCAGTGAAGTCGTGAAGGAAATTTGCACTAGACAGTCGTAAATACACCGGGAGGTTTCTTCATTCTATTCCGGGTGCCATCAGTCACCGCATATGTTTGCACGACAATTAGTGTGTGTACCAGACATGAGGGAGCCGACCAGAACTGAACGGCTAACAACTCATGCGAGTTCATTCTTAGTATCGAGAAGCGAGGGCCACTACGAACCACCCAAAATCGCGTCCACGTAGCCGGGGTCCACTGGAAAGTAACTCCCCGGCTGGTTGTCGTTCGAAACTTCTGATTCTGGCAACTCTCGTTGAAGAGTAATGAAAAATGAGTCCTATGTGGAAGGTCGGTCATTTTCTGTGCTTATCAGGCAGCTATGTTGAAGGAAATTCTACACTCTGCGAGGATGTCAGTACAATGCGCAGGCCCAGGTGGCAGGTACAATGGCTGTGACTGGTGCCTGACAGATACTTTTTCAGCGAATGCACAATTACAGAGCCTGACCGTGTGGTGACCGCGAGTTCCAGCCACAGAGCCATGGTCTCACAGGCACTGCCCAGGTAGGATTACGGAGTTGCCGCCACGGTGCTACAGCCCAGGAGCGTTCCACCAACTCACCTCGTAGACGGCCTTGCCCAGCATTTTCCCGACGAACTCTATGAGCTGCAAGTGGTCGGAGTGTATGCCCGAGGCCGGAGAGGGGTAGAGACGCTGCTCACTGGTGATCTGGAACAGGCTCAGGCCCGGGTCGAACACGCGCCGGATCGTCTCCTCGAGAAACTCTGGCGACACAGATAGAGAGAGAGAGAGAGAGAGAGAGAGAGAGAGAGAGAGAGAGAGAGAGAGAGAGAGAGAGAGAGAGAGAGAGAGAGAGAGAGAGAGAGAGAGAGAGAGAGAGAGAGAGAGAGAGAGAGAGAGAGAGAGAGAGAGAGAGAGAGAGAGAGGCGAGGCGAGAGCGAGAGCGAGGCGAGAGCGAGAGCGAGGCGAGGCGAGGCGAGGCGAGAGCGAGAGCGAGAGCGAGAGCGAGAGCGGGAGCGAGAGCGAGAGAGAGAGAGAGCGAGTGAGCAAGAGAGAGCGAGTGAGCAAGAGAGAGAGAGCAAGAGAGAGAGAGAGAGAGCAAGAGAGAGAGAGCGAGAGAGAGAGAGAGCGAGAGAGCGAGAGAGAGAGAGAGCGAGAGAGAAAGCGAAAGCGAGAGCGAGAACGGGAGAGGGGGAGGGAGAGAGGGAGATAGAGAGATAGAGAGACAGGGAAACAAAGACATAGAAATAGAGATGGAGAAATGGAGAGATAGAGAAAAAAAGAGATCGAGATAGATAGAAAGAGAGAGTTACATCAGATACAGAACTTGCTGAATATCTGGTGAGCATGGAGAAAGGGAAGCAGCTGCTGGAAGAGAGCAGGACGGGAGCTGAAAATAAAATGGGAGACAAGCCAAAGTATGACCAGAATGGCCTGGGGCTTCAGAAGAGTACACAGCTAATCTAGGCTTTGACGGAAGCGGACATTGTTCAAGCCTCCACGTAGCCTCAGACACTAGTGACAGCTGTTTCTACCAGTGCACAAGAGTGCCATGAATTAAGCGGTTCTCTTCGAGACAGAACCTAATTAGAATAATGAAAAGTCAGTCCAGGCACAGCCAGCCGCACCTCGAGGGCCGGCCACAGTCCAATCAGATCACTACTGCTACACGCGGAGTGGCGGGCGAGACAGGCCCCCCCCCCCATATTCACATACCCTTGAACACGCCGTCCTGGTCTATGCCGGCCTCGTCCAGACCCTGCTCGTTGATGAACTTCACCCGGATGATGCCCTTGAGCAGCTGCGGAGAGAGTGATGCCAGCTGACGATAGCCGTCCTCCAGCAGACGGGCCCTGCGGTGAACACGCCACAGGGGCAGAGCTCAAGACCATGTCCTATACCCCGCCAACGAGCGACGGCAACACGCTGTGACACGGGGAGCTGGCACCGAATAGAAAGCGCTCGCCATACTCGCCTACAGCTTGCGTACCTGTGCACGGTGATCAGTGTGGAGTGCGGCGTGGTGAAGGCTGACTCGGTCAGGCCGAGGGCCAGCCGCTCCCTGGACACCTCTTGGCGGAACAGGTACACCCGGTCCTCGTGGTGCAGTGCGTGAGGTACCATCCGTAACAGCAGCTGAGTACGACAGGACACAGTTGAACACGTACTCATGGTGCAACATGTCCAGGAAAAGCTGTAACATTAAATTCAGAGTGATTCAGAGTAAATTCAGATCAAATTCAAGCTGGTGCGTCGTGGCGCTGGTCTCATAAGCGGCAACATAGGCCGCACACACCCACCTCACAGCTACAACCACAGCCAAACACACTCACCAATGCAGACTTTTTGTTTTTCTCCACGTCGCTGAGGAAGCTGATCTTGATATCGCGGATAATCCAGTGGTCCTTCGGCGCGAACTGCCTTCGACAGTCGCGCTTGTACAGCAGCAGCAGGAGCGCGTGCAGTGACTGGAACAGCGCGCTAGTCGGTAGAGATTTGGCATCTGTGGATGGGAGCAGAACAGTTCGGTTAAAGCTGCAGTAAGACGTGACTAGTATCGAGTACCAGGTACATGCATTACCTAGCACTGGTAACTGAAACGGGTTATACGTGGTAAAATTATACTTCGTATATTTCTAACACCAGACTTAATAATTATCAGTCTCGTTGGAGTATGATATTTGGCAGCTGTTCATTGGCCTTCTTTACATCGTGTTGGCATCCAGACGACTAACGATTTCCTTATGTCCCGTGATAATGGCATTCACCTGCCAATGTTCTCGAAACGGGGAAACACCTTGGTGAAACAAAGACAGAATTGGAAGTACCGATGGCATGGGCGGAGAATGGCAATTACTATCTTCAATCATTGCACTGTTAAGCTAGTCTCTCCTTCCCTGGAAGTAGTGACCGCAGTTTGGCTTCGTTTTCCTTGGATTAAGAAGCAGTTTGCTATATGCAGCTACAAAATGTTAAACATCGAGACATCTATATAAATGAATACATAAACAAATAAAGGAATACATAATATACAACTAAACATACGGATAATACAATCTTTGACTGCCAAACATGGGTCGCGAGCGAATCAGGAAGAAGGCCCTGGTCACTTGCTGTGGATCCCCAATACCTATCAAATTGTTGGCAATGATCTTGTACACAAATGAGTTGAGGAAACCCGATATCTGCACGTAATCTTCTGTCTTGAACAGCTTCTGTTCTTCGTACATCTCGATATCGTCCAGCACCCTGCAACAGACCGACAAAAGGTGTCCACATTGTCACCATCAGGACACCTCCCCATAAACACTGGTGACAGTAAAACATTAATGCACATGCAAGACAGATGGTGTAAAAGAAATGAAGCTAACATATCGCATCCCGTACAAGATGACACCACACATAACAATACCGGCGCTTGTCACGTTGCAGAGGGCAGCAAAAAAGAAGAAAAAACAGACCGCAGTCAGATGAGTTGTGGATTCTTTCACCGGACCTTACTATTATTTTGCATACTGCCCTACAGCTCAAGTTGTGGCCAGAGCTTCCAGCTACCCAGAATCTTATCATTATAAATAATTCAGGTAATCTTGTTCCCGTTCGTTTTGGGCTTATTTTTCTGATGAGATTAAATGGACGGCCTCCATAATTCAACAACTGCCAGCTCGGGTCCCCGGCCTGGCTTACAATGCCTGAATATCACTGCTGTATGCGGCATCATCACCATTATGCAACCAAATTCGTTTTCAGTTGAGGGTCGGATGTGAATAAGAAACTTCGATTTTTGTTATCAAGGATGCAATTAAACAGCATCGAATTGCATACATCCACTTGGAAGACAACTACATAAGATCATTTCAGGCATACGTTATCTACATCAGCATCATAAAACCTTCAATTGAAGGAATCTCATGTTAGCTGCATTTTATGCATCATACATCTCTATCATCGTACATCGTACATATTGGCCAGTGAAGGATACAAATAAAATGAAAGTACTAATATATCATGTAAATATTTGTCCTGTTACGCGTCACTTTCCACCACAAATTTGGAAGTTGGACATAGTGCATCACCAAAGACACGGTACTTACACAACATAGTTGGCCATACAATCGCAGAACATGGAGAGCACGTGGAACTCGGGCGCCGACGGGCCGTTACTGGTCGACAGCAGGCTGACGAATTGCTTCAGACCGCAGTCGGAACCGAGACCACGCAGTAGCGTCCACAGGTCTGGCAGCAGACTGCCTCCGTAACACAGACCTGGGGACAGGACACAGGCCGCACGTGAGGACAACGGAGTCCACTGGCCCGTCAGCAGAGCGTCACTGTTAGCTCCTCGATCTGTCGGTTCTGGTCAGATCTACCGCCAATATGAGGTTTTACATGTGACAGCAATATAATTATCTCGCAAGCCTAAATAGCCAGTCTTATGCTGCCCACACGCGGAAGTATGTCAGCACCAGTGAGTATCGTGCTCTGGCATCGTCAACACGTCAGCGGCCGACTCACTGGTCAGTATGTCGGACCTCATCTGCGTCAGCGTCTGTAGCGCCGTCTGGTAGAGTGAGCAGACCAGCGCCACGCGGGCACACTCGGCGCTGCCAAGCCGGCGGCCGGCCGTCGCGCCGGGCCGCGTGCGCTCCAGAGCGCGCCGCAGCAGGCCGGCCAGGCGGCCGTCGGCGGCCGGCGCGGCAGACGCCGCCGCCGCACACGACTCGGTGCGCTCCATGCCGGCGAAGAGGGCGCGCGCGATGGGCCGACTCCAGAGCAGCTGCAGCTGGCCGCGCACAGCAGGCAGCGCCTCCGTCAGACTCGAGTCGACCGGCTGATTGAACCAGCCCAGAACCGGGTGCCACTGGCTCAGGTTGGAGCGCTTGTTCTGCACGTATGCCTGCAGCGACTCCAGCAGGCGGGTCAGCACCAGCTGGGAAAGAGGTCACCAGTGTTATCCTTGTTATCATGTGCAGTGTATTCAGCTGTGATTACCAGGGTTATCCTGTGCAACGCCTACATGGTTGTCCTATCCAGTGTCATCCTGTGCAGCATATTCGGCTGTGGTCACCAGGGTTATCCTGTGCAGTATATTCAGCTGTGGTCACCAGGGTTATCCTGTGCTGCATATTCAGCTGTGGTCACCAGGGTTATCCTGTGCAGTATATTCAGCTGTGGTTACCAGGGTTATCCTGTGCTGCATATTCAGCTGAGGTCATCAGGGTTATCATGTGCAGTATATTCAGCTGTGGTCACCAGAGTTATCCTGTGTAGTATATTTAGCTATGGTCACCAGGGTTATCCTGTGCAGCATATTCAGCTGTGGTCACCAGGGTTATCATGTGCTGCATATTCAGCTGAGGTCATCAGGGTTATCCTGTGTAAAATATTCAGCTGTGGTCACCAGGGTTATCCTGTGTAATATATTCAGCTGTGGTCACCAGGGTTATCCTGTACAGTATATTCGGCTAGGTCACCAGGGTTATCCTGCGCAGTATATTCAGCTGTGGTCACCAGGGTTATCCTGTGCTGCATATTCAGCTGAGGTCATCAGGGTTATCATGTGCAGTATATTCAGCTGTGGTCACCAGAGTTATCCTGTGTAGTATATTTAGCTGTGGTCACCAGGGTTATCCTGTGCAGCATATTCAGCTGTGGTCACCAGGGTTATCATGTGCTGCATATTCAGCTGAGGTCATCAGAGTTATCCTGTGTATAATATTCAGCTGTGGTCACCAGGGTTATCCTGTGCAGTATATTCAGCTGTGGTCACTAGGGTTATCCTGTGTAGTATATTCAGCTGTGGTCACCAGGGTTATCCTGTGCAGTATATTCAGCTGTGGTCACCAGGGTTATCCTGTGCAGTATATTCGGCTGTGGTCACCAGGGTTATCCTGTGCAGTATATTCAGCTGTGGTCACCAGGGTTATCCTGTGCTGCATATTCAGCTGAGGTCATCAGGGTTATCATGTGCAGTATATTCAGCTGTGGTCACCAGAGTTATCCTGTGTAGTATATTTAGCTGTGGTCACCAGGGTCATCCTGTGCAGCATATTCAGCTGTGGTCACCAGGGTTATCATGTGCTGCATATTCAGCTGAGGTCATCAGGGTTATCCTGTGTATAATATTCAGCTGTGGTCACCAGGGTTATGCTGTGCAGTATATTCAGCTGTGGTCACTAGGGTTATCCTGTGTAGTATATTCAGCTGTGGTCATCAGGGTTATCCTGTGTAGTATATTCAGCTGTGGTCACTAGGGTTATCCTGTGTAGTATATTCAGCTGTGGTCACCAGGGTTATCCTGTGCAGTATATGCAGCTGTCATCACCAGGGTTATCCTGTGCAGTATATTCAGCTGTTGTCACCAGGGTTATCATGTGCAGTATATTCATCTGAGGTCACCAGGTACACAATGTGTAGTATATTCGGCTGTGGTCATCAGGGTTATCCTGTGCAGTATATGCAGCCGTGGTCACCAGGGTTATCCTGTGCAGTACCTATAATCGGCTGTGGTCACCAGGGTTATTCTGTGCAGTATATTCAGCTGTGTTCACCAGGGTTACCCTGTGCAGCGCCTGCATGGTTGTTCTGTCCAGTATCATCTTATGCTGCACCAGCTGCGGAGGTCACCAGCGTTGCCCGTCTTGGCTACTCAGAGCCGGCAATGGTCCAAGCAACGTTTTCACCTGGCTTCCATAATTCTCAAGACCATACAGATTGAGTGATCAGTTTATCTTCCACACGAGACGAACTATACAGCAATGTAGCTCCTTATTCTGCCCAATGCCACCCAAATTAGTCCGTTCAACTTCTTCCCAAGTGAAGTCATCTATTCCCCTCAGCTAATTGCCGGCTACCGGTACACTGTGGGTAAACACAACAGCATGGTCCGAGTCCGCAATCCCTTGAGCTGAGATCGGGTCCGAGGTGACCTTACACTGAGGTTAGAGCAGAGGTTACATTACACTTAAGTTAGGGTGCAGGCTGAGGTCAAGCCAGAGACCACTCCAGACCTCAGGCATACCAATGAATGCGACTTAGTTAGTTATTTGGGTTTTCGGGCGCTTCGACTACTATGGTCATCAATGAATGCGACTTAGCACAGAGATCAAGGAAGGGGTAGGTCTGGACGTAGGCCATGGTCAGGCCATGGTCACACTCCGGTCAGGCCATGGGCCACCTTACACTGAGGTCGGGGCAGAGCACGGCAGGCAGCTGGTCCGGCTCCTGAAGGTACGCTAGGTGGATGAGGTTGGCCAGCAGACACAGTGCGTAGTTGCCCTCCAACGTGTTGAAGACGATCCTGAGGTTCTGCTCGTCCCGCAGGTGTGCCGTACACTTCTCCAGCAGGCCGTGCGACATGATGGACACCAAACACTGCCGACGGCAAGGAACATCCGGGTCAGGGCGGCGGTCAGGTACCGACGTGAGATCGGCTCATCACGGTCAGGTTGTGAGGTCTAATAGCAAGACCGGGACACCAGGGTCAGGACGGCGGTCAGGTACATACGTGAGACCAGGCCACTAAGATCAGGTACTGAGGTCTAATGGTGAGACTGGGACACCATGGTCAGGTACTGAGGTCTAATAGTAAGACCAGGGCGCCAGGGTCAGGCACTGAGGTCTAGTGGTAAGACCGGGGCACCACGATGAATTTGGACCACGAGGTCAGAAAAAAGTAGGATGTTCTTGGATGTAACATCCAGAACATTCTCCATTCAGGACTACCATCCTCTCATCTCTCTTGGAATGTTAAATGGTGCCGTCTAACGACTTCACGCTTGCTGCCATTCGATAAGATGGCAAAAACTCACTGATAGGTAAAAAAAGGAGCTCCTGGTATCACAGAGGACTAAAATTATCCTCTCCGAATTAAATGACAACACGTTTCTCCCCAAAATCCATGATTCCAACATATGAATCCAAGCCTGGGCTTGGCTGTGCGAATAACGCATACTGCACAGTGGGTTGCCGTGTTCCGATATTGTGATGAATTCAGCGGCGGGTTGGGGCGGCTGTCGGCAGGGTCTCAGGCTGACCGAACAATCAGGTCATGTCTCACAACGCAGCTGCCTTCGAACGACGGGCGACAGATCTAGTACTGAGGGCAGTTTGGTAATACTAGTGACTAAGTAAATCCAAAGCGCAGACTGAGGATATCATGCTTCCAAAATCCCACACCAAGTGCGAACAAGGATTTGCCAGCACTCCAAAGTATCCATGTAGTGAAACCACTATCCCGTTCTACGTTGATGCATGCGATGCTAGTAATATTCGAACCTGCTGCTAGTATCGTCGAGTATGTTAGACGGAACACAATGTTTCGAACAGCTGTTTCTCTGGTCGCCGTCAGGTGTTTTGTCCTAAGATTGCCTAACATTTCTGCTGAGCCTTGCATGTCGGATCCTTTTGATGCTGGTTTTTTGGATGAGAAAACCGGCGTCTCACCACTATTCATGACCCAACATGTACTAATAACTGACAACTAATATTTAGACAAACCACATCTTGGTGAGGTAATGAAATATCGTCCGATTCCCAGCAGCACCACATGTGGCTGAAGGTCACGTGAGTCAGTCACCGACCCACCTCCGGCGCGGTACTCTGTAGGTGTGCTACCAGTCCCGGCACACTCAGCACATGTATGACGTAGTCGCTGACGTCGGTGGCAACAAACTGACTGGCCAGTAACGGCCGGACGGCCAGAGCCATACAGGCCGTCAGACAGGCGTGTCGGAGAACGGGCCGAGAGCGCGCCAAACCCCGCACCAGCACCGCCTGAGGGACACACGTACACCCAGGTAACCGACACCGACACCATACAACCCGTCAGAGAGGCGTGTCGGAGGTCGACAAACAATCATCTAGATAGCCAACACCATGTGGCACTGGAAGATTATCTCCTGCAAGATCATCCAATAACAGGGTGATCAACATATGCAATAAGCGAACTAGTTAGCGTGGATTTAATAAACGTATACAGAACATCATCCCGAGTCTGCTGTCGCCCTGAGTATGGCATTACACTAAGGGTAACATTACCTTGACTAAGGCACTACCCTGTGTGTGGCGGTATCCTAAAGATGGCATCGCCATCAGTGTAGCATTACCATTAGTGTGGCATCATCTTGAGTGCCGCATCGCCCTGAGAGAGATGGTACCCTAGGCATGGCATTACCCAGGCTGAGTGTGATGCTAATTTAAGTGCTGGATTACCCGAGTGTGATGATACCTTGAGAGTCCGCATGAGGTGCACTGAGTTGAGGTAGCGCAGCAGCACCGCACACAAATGGTCCATCACTGGCTTCAGTTTCTGGTGGCTACCGATGGACAGGATCTTCCAAGTGGACGTGGACGTGAAACTCAGCAGACAGTGCAGGTGCAGCGTCAGGATCTGCCGACACCAACCAATCCAGCGTCACTTCACTGTTCCCGATGCAGTTCAATTCATAGCCCATTAGCACCGTCGGACAGTGGATCGCATGGTTAGGACAGGAGGGGGACACGTTATCATTTACAGCCATTACTCGGTAGTAATCATATCGAGGCCTCAGCTCGAATTATGGGCGTCACCGTCGCGGGTGAGGGGGTGAGGATCAGAACGCATCCAAAAACACCGGGAAATTTAACATGACGCCTATAGCGTAATGTTGCACGTCGCCTACCCCTGTTCAGTTGTATGGGAAAAATCCACCTAAGCATCCTATCGCACCTCACCCACCCGGTCCCATGCAAAATTCGTGGCAACGTCAATGGCTTGAGTTAATTCGTGTCCACACTGCCATACCGCGCTCAGCAGTGTACCAACCGCACTGCCATACCGCGCTCAGCAGTGTACCAACCGCACTGCCATACCGCGCTCAGCAGTGTACCAACCGCACTGTCATACCGCGCTCAGCAGTGTACCAACCGCACTGCCATACCGCGCTCAGCAGTGTACCAACCGCACTGTCATACCGCGCTCGGCAGTGTACCAACCGCACTGTCATACCGCGCTCGGAAGTGTACCAACCGCACTGCCATACCGCGCTCAGCAGTGTACCAACCGCACTGTCATACCGCGCTCGGCAGTGTACCAACCGCACTGCCATACCGCGCTCAGCAGTGTACCAACCGCACTGTCATACCGCGCTCAGCAGTGTACCAACCGCACTGTCATACCGCGCTCGGCAGTGTACCAACCGCACTGTCATACCGCGCTCGGCAGTGTACCAACCGCACTGCCATACCGCGCTCAGCAGTGTACCAACCGCACTGTCATACCGCGCTCAGCAGTGTACCAACCGCGCTGTCATACCGCGCTCGGCAGTGTACCAACCGCACTGTCATACCGCGCTCGGCAGTGTACCAACCGCACTGTCATACCGCGCTCAGCAGTGTACCAACCGCACTGTCATACCGCGCTCAGCAGTGTACCAACCGCACTGTCATACCGCGCTCAGCAGTGTACCAACCGCACTGTCATACCGCGCTCGGCAGTGTACCAACCGCACTGTCATACCGCGCTCGGAAGTGTACCAACCGCACTGTCATACCGCGCTCAGCAGTGTACCAACCGCACTGTCATACCGCGCTCGGCAGTGTACCAACCGCACTGTCCTACCGCGCTCGGCAGTGTACCAACCGCACTGTCATACCGCGCTCGGCAGTGTACCAACCGCACTGTCATACCGCGCTCAGCAGTGTACCAACCGCAGTCATACCGCGCTCAGCAGTGTACCAACCGCACTGTCATACCGCGCTCAGCAGTGTACCAACCGCACTGTCATACCGCGCTCGGCAGTGTACCAACCGCACTGTCATACCGCGCTCGACAGTGTACCAACCGCACTGTCATACCGCGCTCGGCAGTGTACCAACCGCACTGTCCTACCGCGCTCGGCAGTGTACCAACCGCACTGTCATACCGCGCTCGGCAGTGTACCAACCGCACTGTCATACCGCGCTCGGAAGTGTACCAACCGCACTGCCATACCGCGCTCAGCAGTGTACCAACCGTGGGGTACACTGGTTAGGGGAGGGCTACCTTTCAGTGGGCGAGAAGTATCGCCGTTATGAGGGAGGTAACTCACGGGAGTGTCGGCGGCGGTCTCGGGCCTCAGTCGCACCAGTCGCGTCAGGCAGCGCTCCAGCACGGTCTTCAGCTGGCTGATCCAGCCCACGGCGTACTGCGGGTTCAGCGCCACGGATGCATAGCACAGCTTGAGCGAGTCGGAGGCCATGCTCTGCACGAGGTACCTGAGACGGCGACAGCATCATCAGAGGTCACCGGCACTACGTCGGAGGTCACGCTACCAATGCTGCTGGATGAATAAGTGAATCTCCATAAAACTGATTTCGAATTACAATCAGTGGTGCAAATGCAAATAGTAACAATTCACGGTGGTCATTAGCATGATGTTCGTATACGACGTGGCTCATACAAACAATACTATTGAATTGGTACCACTTAAATATTATATTTATAGTTAAAATCATTGGGGTAGAAAATAGTACAAGGTGACGGTCTCCTCCTCCACCCCCCCGAAAAAAGTGATTCAACATTTCCATGCCAGTAATTGCATTGCCTAGCGACAGCCAACCAGTACGCAAATATCGATTGATTAACATAGGCGAATTTCAGCCTTCTTATTTTGGAGGCTTCCTATTTTGATTACACAACCGATCGAATTCATACGCTGCATAACTCCATTGACGTGACGATCTGACGGTCAGATAGTCTGCCTTGGTGGAACAGTCAGGTTTCAGCTCCAATCAAGACAGTTGTCTGTCATCATCATCATCACCATCATCATCATAACGTCTATTGAAATCAGTCTTAACATTCCATTGAATATTTTCTCAGAGTGGTACAAAAGCACTAGGTGCTTAAATCATGGCACCTATCTGAAGGTGTGCCATGATAATGGAGTGAAAGATAAACATAAGTACACACTTCTTAATGCGATATTTTATCATGCATCCCTAACCGCCGACGCCACAGATTATCTGTGAAGCCACTGCCCAATCAAGCATGGGTCGCGACCACAATTTGGTGTGATTTTAGGTGATTGTTAACTGGTTACCAATGTTAGTTTATTTCAAATCGATAGGCATTGAATAGAAAGTTATGAAAATGGTAAGCCACCATCCAACCGTCGTCGTCGCTCAATCCGTCCCCATGTAGCAGCAGACGAAGTTTGGTTAGTGGCTGGAATCCTGGGAAAATCTGGCAGAGGTGTTGTGAAAGGTTTTTAATAGTTTATTTCGGGGCCAATGTGATTTGAACAATATATAATTAGGTTCGGAACATTTTCGCTTTGGCAGCCACAAGAACATTCAGGAGATGAACGTTTTTTAATTCGAAATTAATGGGAGTTTAGATTAGATATATCAAGCCCAAGTCTGGTGTGGAGGGAGTATTCCTTCTTTGATCCAAGAGTAGAATTTTGGTGGACTGGGCACACCGAACTGCTGCGTAATCACTTTTTGTAAGGAGATGGGGAGATAGCGTATGCTTTCGCTTAGGCTGTTCCAGAGACGTCCAGTAGCTGGGAAGAACGATTTTTTTTTAAAGGATGAAGTGTGGTGTGCAGTTGCTGTGTGATAGTTGGCGTTACGAAGTTCCCTACCTACCTCGTGCACACGTGTTTGAGGTATAATAGTACTGATATAGTATGGTGTGTTCTGTTCTGAGTCTTGTAATTCATGATAAAGCATCAACTTGTGTATGCGTCGTCTGGAATATAGTGAGGTCCATCTTTAGTCGAGTCAAATTTTGTCAGTAGATGATCTGAAGGGCGTCACGGTTACTAGTTGTCCTGCTCTGGCTTGTAGAGTCTCAAATCGTGTTGCGTCTTGGATTGTGATTTGTCCATCGTAAATAAGATCACAGTAGTCAAAGTGAGGTCTGATGTATGTGGTGTATATCTGATCTAGAATCGGTCTGGGTATATATTATGCAATAGGGTAGAGTGGACCGAGTGTTCTGTCCACGTTTTTTGTGCAAATTATGTTGATATTCTCGTGAAAATGGAGATATTGAGACAGGGTGAGTCCAAGATGGGTATGTGTGTCATGTATTGGTATGTTATCGCCTCGAAATATTAGTGTCAGCAGGCTGTGCTGACGTGTGTGAAAATGTTTGTTGAATTGTTTTCGAAGTGTTGAAGGTGATTGCCCATTCTCGACCATATTTATGCATCTCATCCAAGTCGCGTTGAAGTGTCTGTCTCTATTTGTCTGTCTATGCAGTGATAAACTATTCGTGAAATAGGGTGGAATATACCACTTGCTGAACAATGGATCAAGATCCTTCCCAAAGAAGCATCAACATCGTGCTTCTTGATGCGTGCTTGTGAAGTCTTCATGGCTCGTTTCTAACAGTATCCCGTGTATAAGTCTCATGCTTTTGCTCACCATGACGGATCCGAGATCGTGATAGCTAATATCCCGTAGTGCAATTCCAGGTAAAGGAATTAACTATGAAGTGCTATGTTATACAATACCAGTTTATTGCGTGTGTATTTGTATAGTTATCCTTGATATCGGTATCTCCAAATTAGGTGCCTCCCAAAACATGCAAAACGGGTAGTTAGTTATATGTACGCAATTGTCTCAAAACGGGGTTTTACGGACCGAAGTATTTCAAACAGTATTATTTCAATGGCGATTTCGATATCCTACTGAACTCGTGTCGACATCTCACACCTAACGATAAATCATTATTTTAACACTGTCTGTATGTCTGTCCGTCTGTCCGTTTGAATATCTGTCTCTGTCTGTTCGTTTCTGTCTTCGTCTGTCTGTCCGTCTCCGTCTTCCAACAGATGATCCATCGTAATATTTTCCGTAAACGCTCACAGGCACATTGCTACTGGGATACCGTGAAGGCACCCGGAACTCCGCCCTAGTCCCACCTGCACAGCTGCTCAAAGCGGAGTGAGTCACGACCGCCGGTTATGAACAGGTATTGTTGGACACACTTGTACACCTCCTGCGCAGCCACCAGCGGGGGCGTGTCCTCGGCTCCTGATGGCTGGAGCACAGCATCCAGCCGCCCACTGCCCGGACACAGAGTGTGAGAGGTCCACTGTCCGGACAGAGTGTGAGAGGTCCACTGTCCGGACAGAGTGTGTGAGAGGTCCACTGTCCGGACAGAGTGTGAGAGGTCCACTGTCCGGACAGAGTGTGTGAGAGGTCCACTGTCCGGACAGAGTGTGAGAAGTCCACTGTCCGGACAGAGTGTGTGAGAGGTCCACTGTCCGGACAGAGTGTGAGAGGTCCACTGTCCGGACAGAGTGTGAGAGGTCCACTATTCGGACAGAGTGTGTGAGAGGTCCACTGTCCGGACAGAGTGTGTGAGAGGTCCACTGTCTGGGGTCACACCTGTGAACATATCCTGCACCACCACCAGTGTGTCCTGGTTGCTGGTGGCTGGAGCACAGCACCCAGCCGCCCACTGCCCAGACACAGTGTGAGAGGTCCACCGTCCGGGGTCACATCTGTGAACATCCAACACCGCCACCAGTGTGTCCTGGTTCCTGGTGGCTGGAGCACAGCATCCAGCCGCCCACTGCCTGGACAGAGTGCATAAGGTCCACTGAGGTTCACTCTTCACTGCCCAGGGATTGGGTGTTGTCCTAGCCATCACAAGTCAATGGAAAAAAATGTCGGTCAAAACATGACACATGTTTCAAACATTTTTTTGCTCAAAATTTCATCAACTTTAGAGCACTTTAAACATGTGCTCCCAACATCCATATGCAAGCTTAGACGTACTTTGATTGGTTCGGTGCAGTTGACTATGCAATGTTAGATGTATGAAATGTTATCTCACTTGATGTTATGCAGGAGAGCTCTTCGGACCAAGAAGCCTCGCACTACGGCCTGCACCCGTACGGCCGCCAGCTCTCTTTTCTTGTCATGCAGACGCTCTTCACGGGCATTTCTCGCTTGCTCCAAGAATGAGTCTTTGCCGCCCTCCGATTTTTGGAACATGTTTATTGGATGCTGGGTGATGCTGGGAGATGCTGCATGATGCTGGGTGATGCCATGGCAAGTGGCACTGAAATAGAACCAAATCGCAGTTACATAAGATGCTGATCAAGTCTTACTTTGCTAAACTGAGTGCACTGTTGCAACAAGTGCATTGTGTACTGTTGGGGACCAACCACAACATAAACTTTCTACTGCATTATAAGACATTAATAACTACCAAAATACATCAGGAAAACAGTTGCTAGATGCCCTGACCGATGAGGCAATGAGTTGAGCATAGTGCAATGGTGCATACATAGTGATCATTTGTATATTTTTGCTCTTTTTACTTCTACTATATTTTTGGCACTAAGGTTAGAGTTTAGGGGCGCATCAACTGTGTCAGTCATGCAGCTTTGGCTTTAAGGTGCATCAGCTTTTTGTTCTACCTGTCTAATGTGTTGCAAAGCAGTTCTCTTTGCCCATGGTGGAGAAACTCCAGCCATGTATGTGGTGATATAATTTAGTGGGGTTGGGATGGCATGGAGGCACATGAAGAAGGCACAAGAGGATGTGCTATATGCTGCATGTTGAGTTTTGAGCAAATCTGTGCTTTAGGGTATTTTTTTATTCCTTTAATTTCCTTTTCCAATGGGCTGTTGAACATGGTTAACATGATGTGACTACTCACTCATTTCCTCTTCAATTGGCAGGCAAAACAACACCAAAAGGGGCTGGGAATTTGGCAACATGTAGCAAGAATGCAGGTGTCAAGCATCCCAATATAGGATACTTATAGCATGTATTTTAGGGAATTATAGGAAAGCTGTACGATTTTCAGCAAAAGCATGGGAACAATATAGGACATGTGTTGCACAACAGCATAATACACCAGTGATAAATTATTGGTGAAATATGTACCACTTTTTGAACACTTAATAGACATCCTTCCCCAAGAGGCATCAACATAGTGCTTCTGGATGTGTTTATGGAGTCTCCATGCCTCACTTCTTAAAAAAAATCATGCAGAAGCATTATGCCTATGCTCCCAAATACAGATTGTGATACACAAGCATCTCATAACTCAATTCCTGGCACTGCCAGATACATAGCTGATATACAGACCTGCAGACATAACAGACCTATGATGTGGTCTGTTATACAATACCATTTGTTGATAGCATGGTAATTGCCATCATTATCATTAATATATGTATTTGTATAATGTATATCACCCAAATAAAAAGCATACACATATGATCAAGCTATTGGCTAAAAATTTAGTTTCAAGGACTCTGACAATATTTTAGATGACATGCTTCCATGACAAATTTTGACATCATACTGTACTCAATTCAACATCTCACACCTAACGAAAAACCAATACTTTAATGCTGCAATACACTACACATTGCATCCTGATTTTTTTTTCTTCATATATGTGGCAAGTTTATATGGTGGAAGAGCATCCAAATATGATGACTTAAAATTGAACCAAATGCTATTATAAATAGATGTTAAAACCATGCATTTGAAGTCTAACTAACAACACCATGCAAACTTTGCATAAAATAATGTTAAAAAACATTACAAATGTAACATAGCCTCACCAAACCTAGCCTCCCATGTGAGAAACACCATGCCAATTTTATGAAAACTTTCAGCAAAATAGGCTTTGCTATTGGGGAGTAAGTGGATCAAATGTTGTGCAGGAATTCCAGCTTCCATGAGCAGAAATTGATTGGAAAGTGTCGAAGACAGGATTCAGAGTTGATAAGGGACATTGGAAGACCAAGGCAGGAACAACAACAAGGCGATCCCCTCGGTCCTGCTGCTCTTTGCAAGTGGTTAGAGGATTTTCATCAAAAGGAACTGTTTGAATATGGATGGATAGCTTGTTCATTTTTGCACTCTGTAAACAGTACAATTACTGGCTCAGCCATACAGAAGCAGCAGTTGCATGTCTTAAGTGTTTGAAACCCCCCTTGTAATGGAACCAACCAGGCAGGGCTCATTCTTGGACCTTGTCTTCTCAGATTTAAGTGATTTAGTTCAAGACTTGACTGTAGGAGAAACTCTGGGAAGAAGTGACCATAACATAGTGCGATTTAAGGTACAAATAGCAGGGACAATCAAGGATAATTTGGCAAAGATTCCAAATTTTAACAGGGCAGACTTCATTATAAGAATAGGGGGCTTGTTTTTCTGTATTCCAGGGAGGGCTGATAGACAGATTTGGTGGGCAACTGGTTCAGTGTCCAAAGTGCAATCAAGAAGGGCCCTTGTGGCTCATAGTTGCACTGATCTTTTATGTCTTGTCTTCCCCTACCTACTTTCAAACTTGATGACTTTTTGACAACCTAGGTTATTTGAGTAAATTATGCCAATATTTTACTATAAATGATTGGCAAAGTATTGGCAAACACTCGCTTGTTCACGTCAATTGACTTTTTTGAAACTCTTCACTTCGACTCAACTCGTTACGACTGCCCAGACTCACTTATCAACTGAGACTTGAAGCCGATATACCCCGGAACTTTATAAAACCAGCGAATAAAATAACGTCGACCTATCAGCTCCATAGGCGGGCATTTACTCTGTTAGGCTGTAGGTAGGTAATATGAGCAATACTGGGAAATACACAGCTCTCCCTTTTCCGCGTATTTCGGGGATTTGCGATAACCTGACGCGCGACAGACAAAGAAATGATAGTATTGGCCAGCAAATAATTTAATGCTATATGTGCTGTATTTAATGCAAGGCTGGCTTAACGCATAGTTCGATTATGCTCCAAGAAAACCATTTTCGAGATTCACTCTAGTTGTAATAGTATTTCAAATTGCACTCATGTTGAAAACGTCAACGGTACAATTAGGAAACGGAGCGCAGCCATACTCATTGCTAACAGCATTCTTCATTGCCGAGTAAAGCTAAACCCTCCCCTGCATAGCCTCTGGTGGCTGTAGTCGAGGCATGGATGATGTACGCCGGTGTACATCATCCATGGTCGAGGTAGGTGTTTGTGTAGCTCCCGCTATTCTAGCGACAATTGCTACCATAACCCTGTAAAATCGTGTCTAAGATGGAAGTTTATTCTGTTCTAGTCACAATGGCAACAAAGTTCATGTCATGGGGAAGATTGAGGAAGCTATGCATAAGTTATCGAAGAAAAAAACAGGTCCCAGATGAATGCATGACTACAAATTTACTCCATGATATTAATTTAGTTGCAATCCATGCTTGTTGCTGGAACCACGGGTGGTGATTTACAAAAACAATGGGGGGGGGGGGCAAACTACACAAAAGCAATGCGCGGCCGCAGATAAATCGGGGAGGGGGCACACTCCATAGGGTCTCATGCAGGGGAGTGGGATCGCAAGATTAGTTGGGGGTTCAGCCCTGGGCCGACCAGCCTAGGGTACCCCCAAATACCAATTTCTCCCAGGATTTTAGCTCATACGACAGGCAGATCGTGACAGGGAGTCGTGGATTTTGGACACCGCTCACTGTCGCCGTGCCAGCTGGGGAGGCGACCCCCCTCCGGAAACGAGGTTGACACGGCTCGGTGGCAATCCGCCCAGCGTCCGGGAGTCCAGCAAGCAGTACGCCGACGCCGGCGGCCATGCGTACATGTCTGGCTCAGAGCGTCGGGTCGTAGCACGCGCCCGACGTACCACCACAACAATGGAGTAAGACCAGACGAAACAAACCCACCCTGTGGCGACCAGCAGCGACTCCGGACCAAAGCAGAAGCGCACCACAACCAAAGGCGGAGACAAATACCAAGACCCCGACCCGACCCGCAGCCCTACACATGGCGCTCAACGTGGGGAGACGAGCATCAAGACGGTCAGCCGACTGGACGACCCGCCGCCCCACCCAACAAGAAAAGACCGAAGGCAATCAAGATGTACAGCCTACAATTTGCGGGCCGTCATAGCCAGCAAAAAGATAACCCAGAAGGTGCCCCAGCTATAAGGCGATGACCTGAACGCCTACTTTGTATCTGTGGGACCGAAGGTAGCTGCCGAAATCGCTGCTCTCGGCGAAGTCCTGGCCCTTGACTGCCGCCTGCCACGTGTCGGAGCCTGCGCGTTTGTTTTGTTGCCTATTGACCTCACTACACTACGACGAACTATCATCACCATGCGCAGCTCAGCAGCGCGCGGATCGGATAGCCTTTGTATCCGCGTGCTGAAGTTGAGTTTCCCAGCTATCGGTGACGTCCTACTACACATCAACGCCTCCCTAACCCAGTCTGAATTCCCGGATTCCTGGAAACATTCCATTATCCACCCCATCCACAAGTCTGGCGATACAGCAGACCCATCTAATTTCCGGCCCATCTCAATCATACCAGTCATTTCCAAAGTGGTATGGAGGGTGGTGCAGAAGCAGCTCTACCACTACCTCTCCTACAACCATTTCCCGTCTGCCTCCCAGCACGGTTTCCGACCCCACGACTCCACGGAAACAGCGCTGCTATCAGTCACCGACCGAATCCTCACTGCCACCGATAGCGGGGAGATCTCGCTGTTATGCCTGATAGACCTAAGCAAATGCTTCGACCACGACATTTTACTGCGAAAACTCAGACTATACGGCGTCGAAACCTCCTGGTTTGAGTCTTACCTCCGCGGTCACACTCAGAGCGTAACACTGACGGGCTCAGGGGCATCACAGCCACGGGCGAACACCACGGGTGTTTTCCAGGGGTCGGCCTTGGGCCTTTGCTGTTCAGCGTCTTCGCGAATGACATGGCGTTGTTTTCACCGGAAGGCAACGTCGTGCAATATGCGGACGACACCCAGGTGCTAGTCACCGGCAAGAAAAGCGAACTCCCAGCGCTCATCTCCCGTATGGAGAGCATTATCGGCTCTTTGGACGTTTGGTTACGCGCGAACGCCCTCAAGGTTAACGCGAAGAAAACTCAGTTGATTGCCTTCGGAAGCCGCCAAAATTTGCGCAACCTCCCAAATTTTCAAGTTACCTTCCGTGACGCATCCCTCGAGCCTTGTAGCGAGGTAAAAATCTGGGTATCACTTTCGACCAAACTCTGTCGTGGGACGCTCACGTGTCTCACGTCAGCCGCTGCTACACAGGCACCCTAGCCGGCCTCTCCCATGCCCGCAACCTCATACCAGACGGCATGATCACCACACTCGTCACGGCCCTTGTCCTCTCGCACGTCAGATACTGCATTTCGGTATACGGCAACGGCACAAAAAGAACATGCATAAAATCCAAAAAAGTATTGAACTTTGGCGCACGAGTTATATTTGGCCGTCGTAAATTTGACCATGTGTTTGACCTGCGGGAGAGGCTGGGCTGGCCGACTGCCCAACAACTTGCCGACATCAGTGTAAGACGGCTTACATTTTTTATACGGAGTTTCATGCGGTTTCCATGTGGCCCGACTGCACGAGAAATCCAGCCGCCGCGACCGGAAACCCGTGGCAGGTGCGGATAAATTTGTGAAAAGCCAGCGCAAACACGAAGCCTACTCGTCGCCGAAACGCCCTCGGGTCAACATGCAGTCACTTCGTGCCGGTGCACAACAGCAAACAGTAACTTCCGCCTAGCTACGGGGTATCAGCCTGATCCAGTAACCTGGAAGCAGCAGCCGCTCTGGACAGCCGGAAACCGCCAACCGCCAATCAGCGGCCGGCAGTCACCAGTCACCAGTCACCAGTCACCAGTCACCAGCGTCACCAGCCGGCACCATCAGCCACCAGCCAGGCCACGGGGCACAAAGAACCTGACGTGCGTTGTCTGATAACAGGGGCGGGCCATTTATAAGCGCCACCCCGGGGGAAGTCGAAACACATCACCCAAGGCAGTCGTCGCAGAGAGACCACCCAAGGCAGCCGCCGGAGGCGGACCACCCACGGCTGCGACGGAGGAGGAACATTCGACGGAATCGCCGAGAAGCTCGCACATCCAACATAATCGTTCGGGAGTCGCTCGCGAGCTGAGTGGAGTGATTGTGGTAAATCTGTGAACTTCGGGTCGACGCGGCCACTACGAGACATGTGAGTGAACTAGAGCAAGGAGTGGCAATGTATCCCGTGAACCATCATGCCCAAAAATGTGACCCGTCCGTCACCGGTCGTTTTGCATATGTGACGGCCCCAGCCAGCGGTGGGATATGGGTAGCTGTCTGCCCCGGGAAGGGTAAAAATGGAGGAGCGAATTGTGGCAAATAAGGTTCTTATGGAGCATAGTTTTCAGGGTTGGTGGGGGGATACCTGAATGTTATATCGTTTAGACATGCATGGTGTTTAAGGTTGGCGTGGATGATACACGAATGTTTTTCTATACATGAATGCTTATACTTTGAATGGAAGGAAAAGAATACATAACCACGCACACACATTACCGATAAGAGTTTAAGTGACTGAGGAGCCACGTGGTTCCGGGAAGACGTCAATGAAGAGTGCAGGCCTTCTGGCTCACTGCAGTCAAATAAACCCCCATCTTTCCATGGGAGAATGAAAGTAACGTAGATCCGCTGGACCCCACGTTACTCAGCGGATAAAATGCGTAAACAGACAAGGTGGGAATACCTCTTTCCCCACTGTCCCTCTGCCCTTCTGTTCTCCGTCTTTCTCTCTTTCCCTCTCTTGTTCTCTCTCTCTTTCTCTCTCTCTCTTCTCTCTATCTCTCTCTCTCTCTCTCTCTCTCTCTCTCTCTCTCTCTCTCTCTCTCTCTCTCTCTCTCTCTCTCTCTCTCTCTCTCTCTCTCTCTCTCTCTCTCCCCCTCTCTCCCTCGCCCTCCAATCAAACGTCAACACCTGTTCCCCAGCACACCGGCAGCCGAGCGGTCGGTGCCGCCAAGCCAAGGGTTCATTAACCCTTGTGGAGGGAACAGACCATTACCGTTAACCCGAATAGTTAGTAGTGAACGAGAGTATCGCATGACATGGACATTTGTTTATCAGAGAGCTGCCACTTCAGTGCGTTTACCTGCAAAGATATTGTAATTTGCATCATATTCCACCAGACAATGGGTTTGGTTCCGGCGGGTTTATGAGGGTATTGATGTCACCCTTGGCTGAACGTACAAGAGTAACCGCACAAGATTCGTTCATGCTACATGTCGAGTAACTTAGAATAAGTACGGGTGTGTAAGCAGCACAGTGTTCTTTACGCTCGTGTTTCCTAGTTGGAAAACGTAAACGGTAGAAAAATGTGGAATAACTCAGACGCACTATTTCATTTTAGATTACACTAAACCGTTGCCCCTGAGAAAATGTCCACACCGAAACTGAAACAGCGGATGTTACACAGGCCAAGCATTTATCAAGAATGAAATAGCAACAAGGCGTTAAATGACGTGCAGCCCTTCCATACTCACTCAGCTTTGAGTCACGAACATTCATCCTCCCATGCTCACGAAACTTCTGGGCACTTCCGACGTAGAGACCAGCGCAACGTGACAAGCAGGCAATTATTCACATAAGGGCAAGCTTTAAACGGGCCTGGAAAAAGCGAATTACAGGGGTCAGGTGATCATTTCTCCTTCACGCAGAAAAGTATCCCGGGTTCCGTTACAGGCGGCGACCCGCTTGGTCTCATGGGATCGAAGAATAAACACGGGTCGAGGGCAGCTAAATTATTGGGGGGGGAGGGGGCACCCTACACGACTTGAGCCGACTTTTCCTGGGTCAGGAAACAGGGAGAAGGGGCTTTCGTCCAGAAACATATCAGGCACTACTCGAGCGTCACTGTGGAGGAGGAAGAGGACTGGGTCATCCCAGCATATAATAATTATCTCTCTCTCCTTTTCTCTCTCCCTCGCTCTGTCTCTCTCTCTCTCTCGCTCTCTCTACCTCGCTCTCCACTCACACGCCAAACACCTGCTCCCAAAATCAACGTGTCGCCCGGCCGAAGGCGTCGAGTCGAGGGTTCTTGACCTTGGAAGTGCTGCGGCAAATACTTTCCGGGCATTGGGTCACTAAACCATCGCACCACGTGTCTACGAGACTTCCACCTGCTTTAAATGGTGCGGGTAATAGTACCGAACAACTGAACCCAGGAAGCTGATTACGTATGGAACCGGGGATAACATTTAGGAAGGAATGAATGGACTTGAGACTCAAGTTAATTATAGAGGACCCTGTGGTCCGTGGTGTGCGTTTTATGTCACGCCGAGATATGCTGGAGACCATACTCGTACAGATAAATTGTTGTAGGGGGAAATGTCACAAAGCAGTCACGATGGGAAATAACGTTACCGTGAAATCGCTGGAAACTCGCCCTCAGGCTTTGTACTTATCAGCGCATGTATTACCCTTGAATGCCGCGGGCCTGGTAAAAACTCGGAGGTCCAAAATACTTAAGTTGATGTAGTTGAGGAACGAACCATTAACCACCGACCATTAAGTGGCCAACGTACTAGGTGCGAATGAGGGATTTAGCAGGGAATAAATTCCGGGTTCGTCCGTTACTTAATGTAAAGCTAGTTGGCAAGACAGGACAGGACGAACCCGACTACCGTCTGTGACGGAAAACGTGATACGAATTACGCAATTAGCGAGGAGACGGCCTGCAAGCCGCCCTTCCACGGGCGATAACTTCCATGGGCCCAAACGTGAGCCTCCGCCCTCTTCTCTTCGGAGGAGACGGAGGAGGGCTGATAGAAGACGGGAAAATGACGAAACACTGTTGGTTGAACCCCTGGGAAAGCGTGCCGGAAAGACTGGATATTCACAAGGCAGCTGGTTCACTTGAGAATTTCTAGGCCGCAAAACCCTCCGGCCTGGTGATCCCAGAGCGCGGAAGGGCATCCCGAGGGTGGTCAGATCCGACGGGATCCGTGGGTAAGCTCGCAGGCAGCGGCACCCAATTTTGGGTCTGGATGAATCTGTGCGCACAGTTAGGTAAAAGCCAAAAACGGCTAGGTCGGCATTCCTTTCCCGTCTCAGCTATTCCAGCAGGCCTGGGCCTCTCGATTACGGCACAGACAGGGGAGATGAAGTTTGGCGTTCCTTAAGCCCCCAAGGATAGGACAGGCAGGGGATTTGAGGGTCTCCCGACCATGACCCCGGGCAGGATAGGTTAGAAAGACGATAGGGGGACATCCCGACCGATTTGTGGCCCAGGACCACCTGTGGGGTGCCCACCGATTGCAAGTTAGAGCAATGCAAGGCCTGGCAGGGTATTTGACTCATTTAAAGCGTAGGTATGTCGGCCATTAATACTCAAGCCCAGCATAAGACGATCAGAAACTAACGGAATATCGCAGCCCAGTGTCATCGAGCCTTGAAGGCAGTAAAGTAATAGTATATCATTCCCAACCAACAGTGTCGCGTCAGCCGGTCACAGTTGTGGACCTAAGCACGGGTAATTAACATTTAACCTTGGGCTAGAAAGCCCTAAGCAACGGTCTGAGGAAGTAAGACTCGCTGAATGGGCATGCACCACCGGAAGGGAAATTATCGGGCCAACACTTTTAATAGAGAGCAAATGTTCGGAATGGAAGATGGAAATGAGTGGATTTCGTGGGAGCATGCATGACGTAGTTATGGGTAGTTAAGGACCAGTGGGAGCTGCTGGAACTCTGCGTACGCATCTAGCTGTCAGAAACCATCGTTGCCAAAATTTGACCCAGGATAATTACCTAGGCCCTCAATTTGCCAGTCCGGTGACCCGTGTGAGCATGCAGGTGGATGACATGGAGGGAAACAAGCGGGGACTTTAACACTTAAGAGGGCCCCGAAGCTGGACGAGGGCCGGCGACGGACGCATTTCCAACTCCAATGTCCGTCCATTACTCTTATGACCCCCCCTCCCCTCCTAGGTCTCTCCAATCATGCGGTTCCTCTATCCCCGGCGCCACGACCAAGCCAGGTTCACTCACGGATGGAAGTGGTGAAGAGAGGAGGTTTGACCTCGCTAAATATAAATTCGTGTTAGGATAACGAGTCACGGGGCGCCGACAAGATCACAATACGACGAAGACAAGATGGTATGGCACGCTCAGACTGCACCTACTACAGCGAGGACTCGCGGGTCACGGCTCGCTGTGGGCCGTCCCGGTTGGGGGCCGGCGGCACGCCAGAAGCGGGATCGGCGCGGGCCGGGGGAGCCGCCCGGCGCCCGTGAGCGTAGTAAAACATGGCCGCCGGCCGGCAGCCGTGCGGAAACTACTTTCTCAAGGTCGCTCCGAAGTCAAGGGCGTACCGCAGTAGACCAAGACGAAGCATAACAGCAATGCCACCATCAGACCGACAACTCAGACCGACCACTAAGACCGAACCACACCCGTAACCAAAACCAAATATCCCATCCCCCTCAATACCACTCCCCCCCAAAAAAAACACCACCCCTACATACCCCCCCATCCATCCCCCCTCCCCCACACCGACCCTGCCCCCGACCTCGCCGCCCTACAATCAGCACACTCAGCCTGGCACACAGGGTCATGACGCGTGGCGAGCCGGAAACACTTGGATCTGGCTTCAGGAAGAACAGCTCAGTCCGAGAGCGGAGCACACGGCAAGACCAGCTGCTTCATGTTCCTCGCTCAAAGACTGAGACTGGGAAGCGGCGCTTCCTGTGCAGAGCGCCTGATATGTACAACCGGCTCCCAGCTGAACGCACTGAAATGACACAACATTTTACGCGCGCCGTTAAGCGGCACCTGCTGGCTCAGCAACCTGACTGTCCCACGTCTTAGACACACCATGTATTTGACTGTTCTGTATGTATGTTTTTGACTATGTTTTTACTCCAGTGCAATATTGTGAGACTGATGTATGTGTGTACTTGACTGCTTGCATGTATGTTTTTGACTGTAAGTTTCATGTTTTTGTTTTTACTCCTTTACCTGACTCGGGGCATAATAGCCACTGCAATAGTGGATCACCCTATGCGTGTCAATACAATACAATACGCAAGACGGAGATAATAACCAGACTACAACTTCCCCCCCCTCCACCCACCCACACCAGACAGATCCCGGCCCCGATCTCGCCGCCCTACAAGAGCAGGGCATATTTTAAAACAATTTTGCCAGGATGATGGCGACGAAGCATGCACAGAAATGAAGAATTTGACAGGATTGGCGGATTTGCCTGCAGAAAATGAATAAATTTGCGTGCCACTGGAGGATTTTCCCAGGTAGGGAGGTAAAATAGGCCCTGCAAGATAGGTGCGTGCCAGCAATTTTCTACCGTAAGACGGTACTGGCTTCCTTCTACTTTGAAGTACGTCATTACATGCTTCGTTTGGTGGAAAAGTTATAGTAACTTCTCTGCGTTGGCTGCATATACGGTCGAGCCGACGCGCTGAGCATAGTTGACAGCTGGCCGTTCAACTAGATCACCGTGACCTCGCTTCAGTCAGTGCGCATGGGCGCGGGTCGCTGCTGCCGAACCATATTTGGTCACGTTTGGTCCTTATTATATATAATGTGTTATATCAACTGCACTCTCTGCACTCGATATACATCTCGCACTCGTGATATATTTTTAGCTCGCCCTACGGACACGTCAGAACGAAGCAACGTAGCCAGTCAAGACGCTACAACGTGACGCTCTTTTAGTGTCACATATGTCGCAGAGATGCAATATACATCCATGCAACCCTCCGTGCACGTATCAGTAGTGCTGGTTCTCAGGAATCCCAGGAGCGGAGAATGTGGTATTCGTTAGCGCGCTATTTTCCTGCTATGTACATTAATATGCAAGCCACACTCATCAAACCCATCACAAAACCAAACCTACCAGCACCCAAAAGATTCACCTAATGGTGGACATTTGCATACATTGGGAACTTGGTCCCTGGGGATCAACATACATTCACCACGCTCGTTGATTATTTCGGATGAAGATTACACCAGCTTCTCGTTGTTCCGCTGCACGCCACTACAACACGCTCGACGCCTTCCACGTCAAACGTGCTGAACATATACAACCGAAGCTGTACTCTTGGTGTATGCTCCAAAGTACAGTGCCAGAACTGTATGCGTTGTCACAATGTATGAAATGGAACTCCGCAACCTTCTCCTACGATGGCGATACCCAACGATGGCATGAGTCTTCAAACACCACTCAACCCTCTTTCACTGGACACCCCAGGCCTCCTCGAAGCCATCGCAGAGTTTGGAGCAGGCAAGCGCGCCCGACAGCGGGTAGCTAGATATGCTGCAGAACTCCTCCACATAATCTGCCGACACCTTGCCGTGGGCCATGGCGCCCACAACCACCGCTATCGGACCGTCAGGAGGCGCCAGCTCGCGCGGCCGCATCACGCACGGTGCGCTGAAGGAAAAGCCCAGCTTCTTGATACCGACGGGCAGGTGGTCGGTGACGGGGTTCTTGATGACCTTCATCAGTTTCATGTTGCCGTCCTCGGCACGGATGGACATTTTGTGCAGAAGCTGCACGAACAGGTTACAAAATCGGCGGAAGGTGCGCGGGATGCGCGTCTGCGGGTTGATCTCTATCAGGACGTTCTTCTCGGTGTGGATGTACACCTGGAGGAGGCCGGCGCGGTTCAGCGGGCTGTCCATCAGCATGAGCAGGCACTGGTGCGTGATGTCGGGCCGGCTCGAACCGATGGCGCGGCCGTTCTTGCGCAGGAAGCTGGCATGGTCGTCAGAGTTGAGCAGCTCGAAGCTGCGGCCGATCTTGACGGCCTCCAGCTGGGCATTCTCCAGGATAACAATCAGACGACGCTGCTTGCTGGCGACGAGACCCGCCTGTGGTGTCTTGCGTGGTGGCAGGTCACGCTCGGAGTCGCCCTCGTCCAGAAGACGCTTCTTGCCCATGACGCCGACGTACCGCCTGCGCAAGAAACAAGTGAGCTTCAAATCATGTTATTGCACAGGATGTTGCATGATGTATGGCAGGTACAAGGATTGTATACCATACATACATGCAGATGTGTAACTTAAGATGATACAACAATAACGCTGTATGGATTACAAACCTGAGATATTAACTGATGTGTTCAATGGTGGACACCAAGATAACCATCATGATGAAAATGGGCGCAAAATTACCAATGCAGTCGACGCGCCCTAAAGCACAAATCCACCACCACCACCACCATCATGATGAAAGAAATTGGTCTCCAAAAGACATGAGAAGGAGCAAGAGAGATTAAGTTGATGCTTACTGCATATCTCTTCCAAGTAACATCCATACTCCTATGATATGATACCCCTCACAGATACCATCACAGTCCTTATTCCTGGATTTACATGCAACTACAAGTCAACTAGATCCCACTGTGTTATGTATTACAAAGCAAGGCTATTGTTTTTAAAATCATGAGATCAGAACATATCATGGGTTTTCAATCTATGGATGTCCACATGAGGGGATAAATTCTGATAGTGCCTGAAAATATGCCACCCCAGTAGCTAAGTTTGTTGGAGCGCTGGCCTGCACTGGTCTCCCCGGTCCTGGCAAGGCAGGATTCAAGTCACTTCATGCACTCACATTTAGACCCTGGCTGGGAGGGTCAGTTGGTAACTGGCCTGATAAGATTGGGGACGAGCTACCAAGGTGCCCGTGCCGGTTCATTGCAGGCATGTCATAGAACTTTCCATCTAAATTATATCGTTGAACTGGAATTCATTGATTGGGTGATGGGGCTAGAGTTCATGCAACAAGCTCTGCTTAGCAATATAATCCTGGTCCATAAAGCCAGCCCAGCAAGAATTTGGACCAAATGTCTAAACAATATTGTTTAATCCTGCTGGAAGGTTAACATAAAATCATAAAGCATCCGAGTGTACATATGGCAAGCTATCAACTTGTATTATCTTAGCTATATATATTGCTCTCATTAATGATTATTTGTGATGCAATGCCTAGGGCCTCCTCCAAGTGGCTAAAGTGACCTGCCAGATTACTGCCCATCACATCATCATTGCTAGTAATTTCACCTCTGCAGCTAGCATCCTCATTCATGTAAGTTCTGAATTTGTGGATCCAATCTATACAAGAGCAACACATCCATGACAGTCCAGTCAGAAACAGCCCTACATTGCTCATCAGGAACACATTGACACTCCAGATGTTATGAACTGAGAGATATCATACACTAAATTTTCCCTGTACCTGCTGCTTGTTTATTGTTTATATAGGTACCTGCTGCTTGTTTATTGTTTATTGGGTGATTCACAATGCACTTTATGCACATGCACAGCTAATGTCGCCACCCATACTGCATCACAGGTAGGCCATAGGATTCAGAAATGCCCAGAGTGGTGTGAGTGTTGAACTTGGGACCTTTAGTACCCAGAGCTCAACACCTTAACCACTTGGCTATCTCCACCCCTGTACCTGCTGTCTTTGGTTCTGCATGACACACCTTGCTTACACCTCCCTTGCATGGAACAACATTATGGCTAGAAACCTTGCTCATAGGTTCAGTTTCATTTTCACACAGGTAGCTCTTTCTTTTAAAATCTTCTTACTTTTTGGTTTGCTCACCTCCCATTCATATATGGTATCTCTTCCAAGCTTACTATCATGTTCTGAATTAATATGAGACGTATGTGGCATAGGGGAATTCCTTATACCATTAATGACTTGCTTGAAACAAAAACCATTGCACATTTGGAGAGTAATTCAGCATTGGGTTTCTTAATAGATGCCATCGCAACAATTGTAAATATAAAGCACAACAAATTCCAGAATGACTACTATCTAAATATGGATACAAAATATTTGTTTACCCAACAGTAATGTTGCCTAGCAACCCCAATACCTGAAGCATCAAATCACATTGTCTAGTTCAGTGTGTCCAAACAAACATTGTCACTGCCAAACATGGGAACATTTAATTACAATGTGTTTCAACTTCTAGGCATAAACTTCAGTGATATAAACTGACCTGTGGTGAAGAAGAATGCTGCCTTTCATCCCAGGAATCTTACAAATGTTGACTTTCCTTATAGAAAATGGATCATTTCCAACTCAGGCCTTCTGAACAATTAGATAGCAATATGCAATTTAGCTGGAGCAGTGCTTTTGCACTGCTCAATAGTGCAATCATAGTTCAGTTACATCATTTGCAACAAATGGTTGCATTATTGAAGCTTAGTTCAGATATGAGGTAAATGAACCATTTTGGACTCTACAATATTTTTATTCTGGAAGTGTCATATTCAAACAAAAATGCAGAGGTATTATTACAGTTTAAGGTAACCACAAGACAAGTTTCACACACATTTTACCTCCATGAAGCATACAAAGGGGTTAGGTTTGGTTAAGTTAGGTTAGTGTTTCGTTGTAAGCTAGACAATTTTTCTTTTTTCAAATTTTTGCAAACAAAATTGAGTTTTTTTCCTGAAAAAAAGAGTTCAGGCTAGCTGAGGTCAGGAAAGGTTACATTACGTTTTTTAACTTGATTTTTTTATAAGAAATTGTTTGGAAACTATCCATAAACAAAAAAATTGTTTTCTTGCATGGAAGTTTGGCTAGGCTAGGTTAAGTTATGTTAAATCATTTTGTCTTGATTCTGAATGTTACTTCTTATGCTGTCACCCAAATCCAAGCCTGCTTTGGTAAATTTGCTGTTTAAGGTAACTTCTGATTTCTCAGAATTTCTTTTTCTAATGGAATGCTCATGAATGTGGTGACCACTGATTTCCTCTACAAATACATACTTCTCAGTTGGGAGGTAAATAACACCCAAAAAGGGGTGTTTTTACCTCCCAACGGGTTAATATTTATATTCCCAACTGGGAGTTGGGCAATATAACATAAAACGTAGTGTTCAAAATAAAGAAAACATGATGCAATGTATCTAACCTAACCTTCCATGGAAGAAAGCAAATTACTTAATAAAAAATTACAATTTCCCAACAATTTTTTTCTAAAAAAATTCCCAATTAAGACACCAAATGTAACATAACCTAACCTAATCTAGACCGAACTGTTTTTGAGAAGAAAAAAACTTGTTTTTATTGGCCATTTTATAACATACAACACAACCATAACTTAACCAAACCTAACCCCTTGTATGCTTCATGGAGGTAAAATGAGCATAAAGCTTGTGTTATGGTTACCTTAAATGGTAATAATACCCCAATTTTTGGGTGTTATTTTACCTCCCAACTGAAAAGCATACATTTGCACAGGAAATAATTGGTCACATCATGTTCAGCACATTCAGAAACATTTCATTAGAAGAAGAAATTCCAATAAATCAGAGATTACCTTAAACTGCATACTTATCAATCCAGATGTTGAGCTTGTTTGTAAAAATGTGAACAAAATGAAAATAAAATTTGAAAGTTTCAACAAAAAAACTGAACCATTTATGGGTATTATTTTGCTTTAGGGTATTAACAAGACAAGTTTTGCACACCTTCTGTCCATGAAGCAGGCAAAGGTGTTAGGTTTGGTAAGGCTAAGTTAGCTTAGGCAGTATTTTTGTCTTAAAAGGTGTTTTTTTTATTCATCTTCAGAATACAATGTTTATGAAGGTAACTAAGATGATGGGACCACTTATTTTGTGTGGAAATGGATTTAAAAAAAAAATTTGTTTTAAAAAATCTTTTTGAAGAATTTTTCAACTTAAAAAACCTAAACTAACCTAACCTAACCAAACCTAACCGATTTGTTTGATTTATGGAGGCAAATGCATGTAAAAACTTTTCTTGTTGCCACCTTAAAGCACAATAATACCGAAAAGTATATTTTAAAAAACCCACCCCAAAAAAACAAAAAGAATTCAAAGCAATAGGTTTTTTTCTTCAAAAGCAGCTTAAGTTAGGTTAGGTTAGGTTGTGCTGGGTTAGGTTTCTTTTTTAATATTGAGAATTTTCAGAAAATAAATTGCTCGACATTTTTCTAATTTTATTTTATTCATTTTTTTCTTCTCCAAAGGTAGGTTAGACTAGGTTAGGTTAGGTTATGCTGCATTTGTATTATATTTTTTTGAGCATTTTTTTACGCTACATACAAAATTGTGGAACTGCATGCATATATGTTGGCTATTATGGCTCATCTGACCTCTATCAGAGGGATGGCCTGCACTTCTCCAAGAAGGGGGTGCAAGTGTTAGGCAAAGTATATGAACATGTCCTTCAGGGAAACTAGATAATGGGGTCGGGAGGGAAGAATTGGCATTACCATCTCAGGGATATGCCAATAGAACCTCACAGTCAGCAAATAGGGGTAGCAGTAGATCAAGGGGGCAGAGTGGTAGCTCATCCAGAGATGATAGAGCTACTCAACATGAAAAAGCCAAAGAGCCATGGAACTTTTGTTAAGTGTATGATGCGTAATGCTCAGAGCATTCGATCCAAATTTGATGAGTTCAAGTATTATGTTGCTGAGGAGAAACCAGATTTTGTTTGCATTACTGAGGCATGGGTCAGTGAGGGATATTTTGGGGATAACTTGCAGGACCATGAGATCCAGGGATACAATATGTTTTCATGCAATAGGGGTCCAGCAGTGAAAGGGGGTGGTGTAATGCTGTATGTGAATAGCTTATACAGTTCTAAAAAAGTAGCAGATGGGGTAAAAAATGTGTCTGTTGAGTCCATTTGGCTTGATGTTGCTGTGGGAAAAGGCAACAGCAATAAACTGAGGATTGGAGCTTTGTATCGATCAGGAACCTTGCCACATTCTCAGCAACTGGAGCTCGATAAGGTGATTTGTGAGGAAATCAGTAGGAACTTTCAGAGGAAAAGCCTTATTCTTGGTGACTTTAATCTAAAAGGATCTGAAAATGTTGGTGTTGGCTCCCCATCATGTAAACTGTTTAGGAAATGCCTTGCAGAGGACTTGTTCTTACACCAGTTTGTAACTGAACCAACCAGGCAGGGCTCATTCTTGGACCTTGTCTTCTCAGATTTAAGTGATTTAGTTCAAGACCTGACTGTAGGAGAAATTCTGGGAAGAAGTGACCATAACATAGTGAGATTTAAGGTACAAATAGCAGGGACAATCAAGGATAATTTGGCCAATATTCCAAATTTTAACAGGACAGACTTTGACTCCATGAGAGAGGCTTTAAGTGCCATGAAATGGGAAGAAGAATTCTTTGATTTAAATGCCTGTGAAATGTGGGAAAAGTTCAAATCTTACATGAGGGAACTTCAGATTAAACATGTCCCCCAAAAGCAAAGGCGCAAAAGAAGGGTAGGAAAGCCAGCATGGCTTACACCAGATGTGATGAAAGCAATTAAGGCTAAGAAAGATGCATTTAGAGTATTTAAGGAAGCTTCAAATATCGTAAATCTAAGGTCGTATAAAAAAAATCTAGAGATGCTGTGAAGCAGAAAATCAGAGCAGCATAGCGAGCAAAAGAATTGGATTTGGCTAGGAACTGTAATGGGGACAGTAAAAAGTTCTTTAGTTTCTACAAGGTAAGTAAAGTTTCAAGCAAAATTGGTCCACTGGAAGTAAATGGGACTATATTGAGTGAGGATGGTGAGATGGTTGAGGAGCTGAGCAAGCAGTTTAAACAGTGTTTACAGTGGAGGATGTGACTAATCTGCCAACCGTGAACCACAGTTCAGTGACAGGTGATCAGATACATGATGTTGATTTCATTGATAGTGATATTGTTTTCAATTATATCAGAAAAATAAAGCCAAACAAGGCAGCAGCACCTGATGGAATTTATACTAGGGTATTGTGGGAAGCTGAAAAGGAAGTGGCAATTCAACTTAGTATAATATTTTGTAGATCAGTTTCACAAAATGAAATTCCAACAGATTGGAAAAGGGCAAATGTAGTTCCTATTTTCAAGAAAGGAGAAAGAGGGAAAGTTTAAAACTATAGGCCAGTAAGCCTCACATCCCTAGTCTGCAAGGTACTCGAATCAATTATCAAGGATAGAATAGTTAGTTTTCTGGAAGGAAACAGATTGATTCAAGATACTCAACATGGGTTTAGAAAAGGGCGATCGTGTCTCACAAATCTCTTGGACTTTTTGAATTTTGCTACAGAACAATTTGATCAGGGAAATCAGGTTGATGTAGCATATCTTGACTTTAGTAAGGCCTTTGACAAGGTACCCCATAAACGGTTAATGATGCAGCTTCAGGTCCATGGTATTGCAGGTAGCATCCTAAAATGGATAGAGTTGTGGCTTTCAGATAGACAGCAGAGTGATGCTAAATGGTACAAAGTCATCATGGCAAAATGTTCTTAGTGGAGTCCCCCAGGGGTCGGTACTGGGGCCACTATTGTTCATTATATATGTGAATAGCATTGAATGTGGCCTAAGCAGTAAGGTTTTGAAATTTGCGGATGATTTGAAGATCTTTAGGGCAATAACAGGGCACAATGAGCAGGTTTTGCTGCAGAAAGACTTAGACGAGCTAGTGAAGTGGTCCGAAAAATGGCAAATGAAGTTTAATTTTGATAAGTGCAAAGTTATGCATGTAGGTAGGCAGCATATGAAGGCTCCATACTTGATGGGTGGCCAAGTACTATCTGTGACTCAGCAGGAGAAGGACTTAGGTGTTATTTTGAACACAAAATTGGGGGCATCAGAACAGACCAAAGAAGCCAGGAAGAAGGCACTAAGAATGCTTGGGGCAATACAGAGGAATGTGTCATACAAAAGTTAGGAAGGAGGTCATCAGGAAGCTTTACTGTGCATATGCCAGGCCACATTTGGAATACTGTTTCCAAGCTTGGTCCCCTAGTTATGAGAAAGATTGTTGGCTTTTAGAGAGAGTACAAAAGAGGGCAACAAAAATGGTTAATGGTATAGGCAACCTGGCATATGAGGAAAGATTGAAGAAATTGAATATGTTTTCACTTAGATATAGAAGGCTGAGAGGAGATCTCATCGAGGTTATTAAATTTGTTCATGGTCAGGAACAGGGATATCTCAGGGAAATGTTTGAATTTAACAGAAATGATGCAATTAGAGGTCATCAATTCAAAATTAAAGTTAATCACAGCAGGACAAGGTTAAGACAGTCTTTCTTCACCAACAGGGTAGTAGAACACTGGAACCAGCTGCCAGGAACCATTGTCAGTAGCAACACACTGAACATCTTTAAAAACGGCATAGACAATCATTATAAGAATAGGGGGCTTGTTTTTCTGTATTCCAGGGAGGGTTGATCGACAGGGAGGAGTTGGGAGTTGGGAGGAGTTTGTAATTGTTGAGTGTGTTATGCAATAGCAAGTGAGTCTCTTATTAAGTCTAAACGCTTTATAACTTTATATAGGGTGTACCTAGCAGTGGATTCAGCACCTTCCTTCGGGATGTGATACTGATGAGATTGTCTATGGTAGCACAATGGGTATGATGGGAGGAGTTTGTAATTGTTGAGTGTATTATGCAATAGCAAGTGAGTCTCTTATTAAGTCTGAACGCTTTATGAATTTGTGTGGGGTGTGCCTAGCAGTGGATTCGGCACCTTCCTTCGGGATGTGATGCTGATGAGATTGTCTATGGTGGCACGATGGGTATGTTGGGAGGAGCTTGTGATTGCTGAGGGTGTTATGCGGTAGCAAGTGGGTGGTGCTAGATGGGCTGGGATATGTAGCTTCCTGGGAACTTGGGATGAGGGATTGATTGGGGTGGGAGTGTGTACATTTCTAGTACCTTTTCTAGATAGGCTTAACCCAGATGGGCCCCTGTGGCTCTTATTAAGCCTCAATACTTTTTGACTTTATGACTTTATGTTGTCTGAAAAGCTAGATTTGGTATGCATAACAGAGGCATGTGTTAATGAAAGCATTTTTGGAGACAACTTGCAAGAATTTGAATTGACAGGCTACAACATGCATGCTTATCAAAGGAAGGCAAGGATAGGAGGAGGTACACTCTTGCATGTCAGACAAGTAATGAAATGTCATTCCATAGAGGATAGTGCGCATAATGAAGGAGTAGAATCCTTGTGGTTAGATATCATTCTGAAGAGTAGAACACAATTTAGGATTGGGGCATTCTATAGACCTCCAGACCAGAATGAAAACATGGACAGGTTGATGCAGGAAGGGATAAGTAGGAGAGTGCAGGAGATAACTGTTTTGTTGGGGGATTTCAACATAACAGGATTGGGAAGCAAAACCATAGGTCTAAACAAATCAGGAAGAAGTTTCATGTGTTGTTTTGAGGAAAATTTCTCCTTTCAAATGATACATGAACCTACAGGGGAAAATGAAATATTAGATCTGCTCACTAATGAGGACAATTTTGTACAAAATATGAACATAGGAGAGACCTTTGGTAATAGTGATTACAACATTATATGCTTCTCATTGTATGTTGGAAGTGTAGGAACCAATAAAACATAGATTCCAAATTTTGCTAAAGGGAATTGCAATGAGTTCAGGATCTTCCTGAATGAAATTAATTGGGAAGACTTATTGAAGGGCTTAGATGCTTATGAAATGCGGAGAATGATAGAAGATAAACTATTTCAAGGTCAGGATAGGTACATTCCCAATAGGCAAATTATATTAACCAGGGTTAAGCATCCTTCATGGCTGACCAGGGAAGTAAAGCACTTACTGGAGTCAAAGAGACAGGCATACAAGAAACTAAAATATGCCCACTCTGAGGTAAACCTCAAATCATATAAAATAGCTAGAAATAAAGCTACGTGTGTTGGGGCATCTAAAAGACTGGCTGAAATCAACTTAGCTCAAGAATATTCAGCAGGTAATGCTAAGAGATTCTTTAGCTTCTACAAATTTAAGGCTAAAAAAGTGTAGTGTGGGACCACTGGAGGTAGATGCGGAAAATGTGGCTGATGATTGTGATATTGTGGAATCCCTAAGCAAGCAATTCTCATCAGTCTTTGGTTATTGGTTTTTTACGACACGTCGACCGTTGAGTCATGTAGCGTCGCCAATCTCTCACGCCGATTGGTCGCGGGCGAAGAGTAGCAACAGGTGAGACACTCGAACCCACAACCTTTCGATTGTGAGACGAGCATCTTACCCCTAGACCACTCGTCCCCCTCATCAGTCTTTACTGAAGATAATTCTGGTACAATATAAACAACTGAAGCTTATGCCATGACAGGTGATATGCTGGATAATAACTATAGAGGCTGTAGAAAAGCAGTTGCAGAATATAAAACCGAATAAAGCTTCTGGACCAGATGATATATATGCTAGGGTCTTAGTAGAGTGTGCTAAAGCTTCATCAGTTCCACAGACAACTTCCAATAGGTATAATTTTCCGGTGGTCTAAGGAATATTCTGAAGTGCTTGAAGATTGGAGAAATGCAAACGTAGTACCAATTTTCAAAAAGGTAAGTATGAAGTGTGTAGGAAAGCACAGACCAGTCAGTTTGACCTCAACAGTTTGCAAGGTACTAGAACATCTGGTTAAACAGAATGTTCAAATGCATCTTGATAAGCACAACCTTTTAAGGGATGCTCAACATGGATTTTATCTTTGAAGGTCTTGTTTAACTAACCTATTGGAGTTCATGGAGTATGTTACTAACAAAGTAGACAATCAAAGCAAGATGAATGCTGTGTACTTGGACTTTAGCAAAGCTTTTGATAAAGTTCCACATGGAAGGCTAATTCATCAACTATGGTAACATGGGATTGTTGGAAAAGTTTTAGGTTGGATTGAAGCATGGTTGAGGGGAATGAAACAGAGGGTAGTGTTCAATGGATGTAAATCTGATTGGAAGGATGTTCTGAGTGGAGTACCACAGGGCTCTGTTCTAGGGCCACTTCTCTTTATCATCTTTGTGAATAACATTGAGGTAGGGCTGAGGAATAGTGCTCACATTTGCTGATGACATCAAGCTGGTAGGAGTGACAACAAACAGTAGTGATCATTCTAGTAATATTCAACTAGACTTAGAGGACCTTTTTAGGTCCTCTGATAAATGGGCTGATAAATGGCAGATGTCTTTCACCTATGAAAAATGGAAGGTAATGCATCTGGACCTCCATCTGGTCTGGAGGTGAGACTTTCAGATATACAATGGGAGAGAGGGAACTGGATGTTATTGAAGAGGAAAGAGACTTAGGTGTGTTGGTTTCAAAAGAACTTAAAGCAGAAAAACAATGTATCTCAGCTAGGAACAGGGCACTCAGAATGCTGGGACTGATTAATAGAAGTGTGATATATAAGAGCGAGGAAGTCATGAAAAAAAACTGTACTTAACATGTGTGCAACCCCACTTGGAATATTCTGTACAAACATGGAGCCCCTACCTAGAAAAAGATATAGAAATGTTAGAAAGAGTGCAGTACAAGGCAACCAGACTCATCAGTGGAATAGGTAACTTAGAATATGGAGAACGGCTTGTGGCATTAGATATGTACTCACTCAAGCATAGGAGATTAAGGGGGACTTGATTGAAATGTACAAAATTGTTAAAGGAATATATCAGGTCGATCTGAATGGTGCTCTTCAGTTTAGAGTATCACATAGGGGTCATCAACTCAGGTTAGACAAGTCAAGGTGTAGGACAGTTAAGCAACAACAGGTCTTCAGTCAAGGGGTGGTTGATCAGTGGAATAGGCTGCCTGCTGATGTTGTGGGGAGTTTCTCATTGAATGTATTTAAAAGTAGGGTGGACAATTTTTTAGACAGGAAAATCTTGTTTTTGAGTTCTAATTTGTGATGGATGGGGTGAGATTTATGCTCAGTAAGTGTGCACAGCAGACCCCTTTAAGCAGGCATGGATGCAGTTTGAAAATTATTGGTAAGACATTCAATCCAGATGTGTTAAGAGGGATCAAGAGAATATGGCTGCATAGCTAGTGTAGATAGCAGAGTGGGAAACTTACTTTCCGGGTTGGGAGTCGGAGTGCATACCGATTTCTTCCGGAGTACATTTTCGTGGACATTATTTTTATGCATGGAATCGGTTTACCAGTAACCGACCGGAAAAACCTAAATCAGTACCTACATAATATGCATAAGTAATATCATTCTCATTTTGGGTCACATCAAATGCCAAAACATACAAACAAAGAAGTGAACAATGGATGGCACCGCCCGGCAGTGACCCGTAATAATCTGCACTGTTTCGTTTCATATAACTCACAGGAGAAATGCGTTTTCCTTTCACTGTTGGTCTCAGTACAAGGCTAGCCATATGAAAAACAAACAAAAATACTCCACACTTCGCCCTCAGCTCAGAGCGCATACCTACCTACGCAGCCAATTTCCCACGTAATACGAACGCAACTCCGCTACCGCACACGCCACAGTTTGATGTGATCAAAGCAAAGGATCAGTCAAGGTCTTGTGTTTACTGTTAACTTGTGTGGACACTGTTAACCATGTGTTCAAAGTTGCTAATGGTTATGACGTCATATACAAAATACCTTGCATTGATTGGTTCACAGACAGATTTCAGAACAGAAAACGCTAACGCAGCCAATTCTGATCGGTGGCCTCCGGGACTCCGGAGAACGTCTCTTAAAACAGTCAAAGTTTCCCACTATAGGGTGGGAGGAACGCAAGTATTCCGAGATGCGGCTCCAGAGCCGGAGAACAGTGTTCTAAGTGCGCATGCGCATCATCCTGCAAGTTGCTGTTGGCGCGTTGTTGTCGGCAATTCCGGTGGTTGAGATTGATTGATTGTGTGAAGATGTGGTCCGGCTGCTGACTGCTACAAAAAGTGATTAGTTTGAGTGGTGACTGTAAGTGGAGTAACCAGCGTTTTTTTTTGGGTGTCGTTCTGTGTTTGTTTTTATTCATATCTTTGTTCACACATTTGTGTCAGAGTACATGTAAAGCCCATCCTATCCAGTATGAACGCGGAGTGCAAAAATGTTTTCAGAGATAAAATCTCTTAAGAAGTGCCTTAATTCCCACCCTGGTAGATAGGCATTGATAGGTGTGTGGGATGTTGGTGGATAGTTTTAGGATGTGGTGATGGTTGGGGTTGGTCTTTTTACCAGGCTTATGGTATCTCCATTTACAGACTTAACTGGATGGGCCCTTGGGTCTCTTATTAAGTCTAAACACTAACACTTTATATAGGGTGTACCTAGCAGTGGATTCAGCACCTTCCTTCGGGATGTGATACTGATGATATTGGCTATGGTAGCACAATGGGTATGATTGGAGGAGTTTGTAATTGTTGACGACTGTGTATGCAAATCAGGTGAATGGTGCTAGATAGGCTGGGATATGCAGCTCCCTAGGAACTTGAGATAATGGATTGATTGGTGTGAGAGCATGTACTTTTATAGTATCTTTGGTAAATTTTTCTTAAAAGGTGTTCTTGGAATTTCTGGATTTTTTTTGCTGCTGAATATCATGTTTATGAACGTGATTCGGAAGATGCGATCATTCGTTTTCTCCGTAAATGCTTACGTCTCGGTTAATCTTAGCTATAATATCTGTAATGCGCCATATATGCCACACTGCTGCTCTTTGTTGAATAATTTATCCATCCCTCACCTGGCACTTCTCAGACGTGATTAAAGGGACATTCAACACTTCACGCAGTTGATTCAACACTTTTTCACGTCGAAAATGCTTAATTTCCGCCTCTTTGCCACATAGATGACACACCACCACTCTTAAACCACAACACCAAAAAACTCAACATACAGCACGGCTCAGAGCAGCCGGCTTCTGCTCGGTCTCGTCTTGCCTCACGACTTCCAACAAATAGTATGATAATTCATAATTAAATAGGAAAACCTAACCTAACCTAACGCAATCGGCAAATTTTTCAAGTGTTTTAGGAATCGTAGGATTTTTTCGGAATACCATGTTTATGAACGTGATTCGGAAGATGCGATCACTCGTTTTCTCCGTAAATGCTTACTTTTCAATTTGAACGATGACGTCATAGTCACGTCGGTACAGTATGACGTCATAGGCATGGGACTGAGGCTTCGATTGGCTAACGCTACAAACGTTCACATACCTTAATGAGATGGTCCTGGCTTTATCTAACCACAGATTAATAAAACACACAACTTGCCACGGTTCCAGGCGGGTTCCGTCGAGAAAAGTTCCTTTGTAGTCGCTTGTGACGAACTCACACATCTTCTTCTCCTTCCTTCTGGCAACACGAAACGTCTCGGTGCACTCCCACCGATGCCTACTCTCCTGCAACCTGCAGGCCTTGGAACACTTAGAGGAGACAACTCCGGCAGGAAGAACTCCGTGGCGTTTAAGGAAGTCTAAGCTTGCTTGGTTGTCCTTATAGCAAAGTTTGATTGTATCATATGGCACTGGATCACAACCTACACACACCGAAGCCATTTTCGAACTGTTGACCTCAAAGTGACCCCTGTGACCCCGGTCTCGTCTATCCTCACGACTTCCAACAAATAGTATGATAATTCATAATTAAATAGGAAAATCTAACCTAACCTAACCTAACATAATACAATCTACTCTTATCTAAACTAATATAAACTCATATATTTTAATTTAAAAACACAAGCGTAATGTCTATCGTGACGGACCGTGAAGTGATATTTAAAAGAGTGTGCTTCTGCTCGGTCTTGTCCAACAAGCAGTATGATAATTAATAATTAAATAGGAAAACCTAACCCAACCTAACCTAACGTAATACAATCTACTCTTATCTAAACTAATATAAACTTATATATTATAATTTCAAAACAAGCGTAATATTTATTGTGACGTCATCCGTACATCACGCCCGGAAGCCGTGCTCTGCTTAGTTTTTTTCCGGCGTTGCAGTGAAATAGTGGTGGTGTCATCTATGTGGCAAAGAGGCAGTAATTAAGCATTTTTGACGTGAAAAAGTGTTGAATCAACTGCGTGAAGTGTTGAATGTCCCTTTAATCACGTCTGAGAAGTGCCAGATGAGGGATGGATAAATTATGCAACAAACAACAGCGGTGTGGCATATATGGCGCATTATAGATATTATCGCTAAGATTAACCGAGACGTAAGCATTTTCGGAGAAAACGAATGATCGCATCTTCCGAATCACGTTAATAAACATAATATTCTGGGACAAAAATCCAAAAATTCAAAAACACCCTTTAAGACAGAAATACCATACAATCTACTCTTATCTAAACTAATATAAACTCATATTATAATTTAAAAACAAGCGTAATATTTATCGTGACGTCATCCTTACACACCGCCTCGAGCCGTGCTCTGCTTAGTTTTTTTTGGGCATTCTGGTGAGTAGTGTCAGCATGTCATCTATGTGGTAAAGAGGCGGAAATGAAGCATTTTCAACGTGAGAAAGTGTTGAATCAACTGAGTGAAGTGTCGAATGTCCCTTTAATCACGTCTGAGAAGTGCCAGGTGAGGGATGGATAAATTATGCAACAAATAACAGAGGTGTGGCATATATGGCACATTATAGATATTATCGCTAAGATTAACAGACGTAAGCATTTACGGAGAAAACGAATGATCGCATCTTCAGAATCACGTTCATAAACATAGTATTCTGTTAAAAAAATCCAAAAATTCCAAAAACACCATTTAAGAAAAAAAATACCATATCTTTTCTAGATAGGCTTAACCCAGATGGGCCCCTGTGGCTCTTATTAAGCCTGAACACTTTATGACTTTGACTTTATGACTATGCTAGGTTACCTAACTCAAAGCCCCTTTTTGGCATTATTTTGCTCACAACCTGAAAAGTAGGCATTTTCACAGAAAATAAGTGGTCTCATCATCTATCTTAGTCACCTTCATAAACATCAAATAGCTAGAAATAAAGTTAGGAGGTGTGTTAGGGCATCTAAAAGACTGGCTGAAATCAAATTAGCTCGGGAATGTTCAGCAGGTAATGCTAAAAGATTCTTTAGTTTCTACAAATTTAAGGCTAAAAAGTGTGGTGTAGGACCACTGGAGGTAGATGGGGAATTAGTGGTTGATGATTGTGATATTGTGGAATCCTTAAGCAAGCAATTCTCATCAGTCTTTACTCAGGATAATTCTGGTAGAATAGAAACAACTGAATCATATGCCATGACAGGTGATAGGTTGGAGTATCTTACGATAACTACAGAAGCTGTAGAAAAGCAGTTGCAGAATATAAAGCCTAATAAAGCTTCTGGACCAGATTATATATATGCTAGGGTCTTAGTAGAGTGTGCTAAAGCTTTAGCAGTTCCTCTAGGTATACTTTTCAGGCGGTCTATGGAATACTCTGAAGTGCCTGAAGATTGGAGAAATGCAAATGTAGTTCCAATTTTCAAAAAGGGAAGTATGAAGTGTGTAGGGAACTACAGGCCAGTCAGTTTGACCTCAATAGTTTGCAAGGTACTAGAAAAACTGGTTAAACAGAATGTTCAGATTCATCTTGACAGGCACAATCTTTTAAGGGATACTCAACATGGATTTCGATCTCGAAGGTCTTGTTTAACTAACCTTTTGGAGTTCATGGAGTATGTTACTAAAGAAGTAGACAATCAAAACAGGATGGATGTTGTGTACTTGGACTTTAGCAAAGCTTTTGATAAAGTTCCACATAGGAGGCTAGTTCATCAACTACAGCAACATGGGATTGTTGGAAAAGTTCTAGGTTGGATTGAAGCATGGTTGAGGGGAAGGAAACAAAGGGTAATGTTAAATGGATGTAAATCTGATTGGAAGGATGTTCTGAGTGGAGTACCACAGGGCTCTGTTCTAGGGCCACTTCTCTTTATCATCTTTGTAAATAACATTGAGGTAGGGCTGAGGAATAGTGTTCAAATTTGCTGATGACATCAAACTGGTAGGAGTGGCAAACAGTTGTGATCAATCTAGTAATATTCAACTAGACTTGGAGGACCTAAAAAAAGTGGGCTGATCAATGGCAGATGTCTTTTAACTATGACAAGTGTAAGGTTATGCATCTGGGGTCTGGAGGTGAGACTTTCAGATATACAATGGGAGGGAGGGAACTGGATGTTATTGAAGAGGAAAGGGACTTAGGTGTGTTGGTTTCAAATGACCTTAAAGCAGAGAAACAATGTAGCTCAGCTAGGAACAGGGCACTCAGAATGCTGGGACTCATTAATAGAAGTGTGATGTATAAGAGCAAGGAAGTCATGAAAAAACTGTACTTAGCATATGTGCGACCCCACTTGGAATATTCTGTGCAAGCTTGGAGCCCCTACCTAGAAAAGGATATAGACAAGTTAGAAAGAGTGCAACGCAAAGCAACTAAACTCATCAGTGGACTAGGTAGCTTAGAATATCGAGAAAGGCTTGTGGCATTAGATATGTACTCACTCAAGTATAGGAGATTAAGGGGGGACATGATTGAAATGTACAAAATTGTTAAAGGACTAGATCAGGTCAATTTAAATGGTGCTCTTCAGTTTAAAGTATCACACAGGGGTCACCAACTCAGGTTAGACAAGTTGAGGTGTAGGACAGTTAAGCGACAGCAGGTCTTCAGTCAAAGGGTTGTTGATCAGTGGAATGGGCTGCCTGCTGATGTTGTGGGGAGTTCCTCATTGAATGTATTTAAAAGTAGGGTGGACAAATTTTTTAGGCAGGAAAATCTTGTTTTTGATTTCTAATTTGGTTGGAGGGGATAATATTTATGTTAAATGTGCACGGCACAGACCCCTTTAAGCAGGAGCTATGGTAGCACAATGGGTATGATGGGAGGAGCTTGCAATTGTTGAGGGTGTTATGCAATAGCAAGTGGATGATGCTAGATAGGCTGGGATATATAGCTTCCTAGGAACTTGGGATTAGGGATTGATTGGGGTGAGAATATGTACATTTCTAGTACCTTTTCTAGATAGGCTTAACCCAGATGGGCCCCTGTGGCTCTTATTAAGCCTTAACACTTTATGACTTTATGACTTTATGACTTAAAATTACCTTAAAGCACAAATTTACAATTGTCGGCTTTACAGTGATCGCATATCTTATAGGATATCTGAACTAAACTGGATTAACATGAGCAAGGTGTAGTTTTTTAAAGGTTAGTTTACATTATGTGGAACATTTGGCTTTACACCTGATGTAGGTACTAAAAGGGTAACTAGGTACCTTACCTAGGTAGGTACCTACCTACCTATCTAGGTAAGTAGTACCTACCTAGTACCTACCTAGGACCTATGTAAAAGTTCTGAACCACAAAGCAAAATGCGTAAATCGGACACTTACTTCGCACTCTAGAAGTGTTTCATCAATGGCACTTCCAATAAAAAGAAAGGATGTCACTTTTTCCTAAAAAGGAGACATCGAAAAGTTTGACAGCAACGTTGAAAAGCTGTAAAACAATGGCGAGAAAAGAGAGGGCATTCGTCGCGTCTGCGCAATAATTGTCTACACGTGTATACCGCAGTCTACACGTGTAGTAGTACAGGTGGAGTACTAAACTTCCGGAAGTTTAGTAAATATTCCTACTAAACTCACTTCCACTCTTAGTAAATATACCTACGAAACCTTCTCGGGGATGTGTTGCGTGGACGGAGAGGGGGAAGCTCATAAAATCCACTTTCAGAAGATCTACGTTCATAAGGTCTACTTTCAGAAAATCTATTTTCACAAGATCTACTTCCAGAAGATCTATTTTCACAAGATCTACTCTCGGGTCTGAATGTTTAGAAGATCTACTCCCAATTCTGAATGTTCAGAAGATCTACAAATGGGCCTCAAATGTTCAGAAGATCTACTCCCCAATGGAAATGTTCAGAAGATCTACTGATAGCTTGAAATGTTCAGAAGGTCTACTGATAGCTGGAAGTGTTCAGAAGATCTACTCGGAGGAGGGAAATGTTCACAAGATCTACTCTCGGGACTGGATTGTTCAGAAGATCCACTCGAAGACGAAAGTGTTCACAAGATCTACTTATATTTGAGATGTTCACAAGATCTACTCTCAGGTCGGAATGTTCAGAAGTTCTACAAATAGGCCTCAGTTGTTCAGAAAATCTACTGCTGGAAATGTTCATAAGATCTACTCTGAGGATGGAAGTGTTCACAAGATCTACTCTCGGGACTGGATGTTCATAAGATCTACTCTTGGCCTGGAATGTTCAGAAGATCTACTCTGTAGGTTAGGTTAGGTTGGGTTAGGCTAGGCTAGGTTAGGTTAGGTTAGATTAGAACATTCTGGGCCAAGAGTATATCTTCTGAACATTCAGTCCCGAGAGTAGATCTTGTGAACACTTCCATCCTCCGAGTAAATCTTCTGAACATTTCCAGCAGTAGATCTTCTGAACATTTCCAGTAGTAGATCTTCTGAGCACTTGATGCCTATTTGTAGATCTTCTGAACATTCCGACCTGGGAGTAGATCTTGTGAACACTTTCGTCTTCGAGGAGATCTTCTGAACAATTCAGACCTGGGAGTAGATCTTGGGAACATTTCGAGCTATCAGTAGATCTTCTGAACATTTGCATTGGGGAGTAGATCTTCTGAACACTTGAGGCCAATTTGTAGATCTTCTGAACATTCAGACCTGGGAGTAGATCTTGTGACCATCTCCAAGTATTAGTAGATCTTGTGAACACTTTCGTCTTCGAGTAGATCTTCTGAACAATTTAGTCCTGGGAGTAGATCTTGTGAACATAGATCATCTGAAAGTAGATCTGAAAATAGATCTCCGGAACGTAGATCTTCTGAAAATAGATCTTATGAAAGTAGATTTTATGAGCCTCAACCAAGGGAGAGAAAGTTAGTGAACATATTCATATTCACATTTAATTAGGCCAAAACTTCTTCCGGTGTGCATATGGAGCGATTAAAATCACAAAAACGAATATCAATCACATTAAGCACGTCAAGCTAGATCGATATTCGTTTCTTGTAAGTGAATCAATACGGAAAGGAACATACAGAGCTTGGTACCCTCATTATCATGAGCACAATCAAAGAGTCGCATTACAACACACAACGGAGATAACCGAGAGCAAAGGTTGAAAGTCACTGAGATCGAACTCCTCATATTTCCATCGAAATTGGCACACGAATTGGTTATCGATGTACTGATCATCATGAGCATGAAGGGTAAAAGGGGCGCTCATAAACGGCTGAGTTATACAAGGTCAAAGCTGAGGGGCCGTGAGGTCGGACTCCTGATATTTCCTTCAAAATTAGCGCACAGGTAATCCTCGATACACTGATCATCATGAGCATAATAGCTGAGAGCGGCGTTCACGAACAGCTGAGCTAGTCAAGTCAAATGTCAGTGTCATTCAGGTCTGACTTATCAGATTTCATGAAAAATAGGTAGACAGGTAGTCCACGTTGCACTGATCATCATGAGCAGTGAGCACAAAACCTACGAGGGGTAAACAGCTCGCTTATTCAGGCCACAACTTCTCCCGGTGTGCAAGTGAAAATGTCGAAAGCGGCACGACATCGGTCCGGTGCTCGACTCTACGTCGGAGCGCTGTTATGACGCTAGCGGCCCACTTTCGGCTGGGGAGGTGAAATGTCCGCCCAAGCCAACATGCAGGGGACACACAGCCGACATGTAGCCGAAGTGGAGCCCATGTCGGGTTGCTGTCGGGACGCTAGCGGCCCGTTGTTGGCTGGGGAGCGGAACCCATGAGCTGATAAGTAGCCGAAATATGTAGCTGACGTGGGGCCGATGTCGGGACGCTAGCGTCCCGCTATTGGCTGGGGAGTGGAATGTTTGCCCATGCTGATATGCATCCGACGTTCCCCGTTATGTAGCCAATGCTCGCCCTCCAGGCGGCCGCCTGGAGGGCACCCTCCGCCGTGGAGGGCCCCTCTGACCCTCCAGATGTGGTGGCGGCTGTCGATTCCCCCTCCCCGTTTGGGTACACCACTGGTCCATTTAACTAAATGATGATGAGGGTCTATGAGTTATCTGGGAACGTGGGCCGTGACATCAGAGCGTGCAGGAACTGATGTGGGCTCCGCCAACTCTGCAACTACGATTGCTCTCTTTTCCTGAGACTGAGCGTGTGCATTGCTGTGGGAATCTCCTATGGCCATGACTGTGTTGCCATGTCAGTCGAACACGTTCATTTATTATTGTGCTAGTTTGTACTCTAATTGTGCCCATTGTCTACTGTAGTAGTGCATTCTCAATCATCACTGTCTACTCTCGATGCACTATAAGACCACGGTCTCCCTGTATTAACTATGTTATGTATGGTTGCACACACTGTTGGTTAGAGCTCTGCTTTCACGCGATTGACTGTCCGGGGGACAGTCGAGGGTGGGGCGCGCGTCCATGAACGTCTATGGTACTATAACCACAAACCATGGTCCGCGCTTTGCACATGGACAGACGCACAACACATGCACAGACACACGTATAACACCTCCTCTCCAAGTTAACGATCAGGTAAATGTCAAGTTCCAGACTATGTTATGTGCCGACTACTGCTCCACATTCCTATCTCCCCTCCGAGTCGACGACGACGACAGGCTGTGGGTGTCGGCTGTTAACAATATGTTGCCACAGCTCGGGTTGCAGCACAACGCGTCACACAAGATGGACATTGGACTGGCGAGTGTGCGAATTCTAGCCGCAAAAGGGAAAGCTGTGGTCGATTTGGAGGCGAGCGAGGCGGTGAGTGTCTGCCGCTGCTGCGGCGGGGGGCTGGACGGGTCGTTGGGTGTAGTGGCGGTGACCGGCGGTCGATCAGGTCGTCCGCAAAGCAAACAGTGCGCGACGGGCGGGTCGGCGCGGCCTGACTGGGCGACGCGGACGGACACGGTGGCTGGGCGGCCGGCGGTGTGCACGCGGGCACGAGCGGGCGGAATGGACGCAGGGAGCGACGGTTGCGCCAATAGGTGCGCGACTGGGAGCTTCATTAGGAAGTCGCGCTGTCGACCTACACCTACGAAAGTGCCTCGTCGGTCTCATAACCCGGTTGAGGTGTCTTGGAGGGAAACGTGGACCCCATCGCGCAGGCTGGGCAGCGGTATAGCCGCTCTATCATAGCGGTCACGGGCCGCCTGCCGGAGCGAGGCGGTGCGGGCGTCACATTCGTCAGCGGCTCGCTGCCACTCAGGTGCAAAGGCACGGTGGTGAATGAGGAGCGCTAATCGCAGAGGACGACCGTAGAAAATCTGGGCCAGTGGCCGGTGGTCCACTCCCGGTATGTTACGGAGCTCGATCAAACCACGAGTGAACGCATCACAGTCAAGGTCACCCGCTACAGTCACCTTCTGCACCAGTCTCTTCACCGGTTTGACGGTCGCCTCAGCGTAGCCATTGGACTGAGGGTAGTGCGGAGTAGACATGTGATGTGTCACGCCCCAGCACCGTAGGAAGTCTCTGGTGAGGTGGGCAGTGTACTGCGAGCCACCGTCACTCCCTAGCACGCAGGAAACGCCGGTATCGGGGAATATTTCCAGCAAGTGTCGAACCACAGTCCAGGCGGTGGCGTCGCTGGCGCAGTGCACAACTGCGGGCCACCCGGAGAGTCGATCGACGCACACCAGGTAGGACGGCCTGCGTGAAGAAGTGTGTGGGCACAGGCCCGAAAACTCGGCTCGGTGGAGGGTCGGACATAAGTGGCTCGCGCTGCTGACGAAACAGTCGCTCACGGCATGCCTGACAAGAGCCGACGGTGTGAACCACATCGCGGTCGATGCCGGCCCAGTACACAGACTGGCGTGCGCGGTGCTGAGTGCGTTCGGCTCCTTGGTGCGAGTCATGCAGGCGCCGCGGGGTCTGATCTGAGGCTTCTGGGGATCACCGGACTAGGGCCACATACCAGGATGCCGTCGTCGACGGCCAGGCGATCCCGCACAATCCAGTACGGCCGCAGGGCAGCGGGTAGGTCACGTCTATGACCAGGGAAGCCATTTGTCACGGCCTCGCACAGGGCCACAACTCGGCGTAGGTGCGGGCAGCGTCGCAAACGTGGGCCAGCATGGCATCCTCGATGGGAGACACCCGGGCTCAATCTGGATCCGCCGTGTCGGGCGCTCGACGGGATGTGGATCGTTCCTCCGGCTCCTTGTCGTCTGGGTGGGGTCATCCCGGGGACTCTGGAGAGGAGTATGTTTACCAGACTTCCGGATGGTGGTGAGCGTACGCCAGGGTTATGCGGGCACCGCGCCTGGGATTGTCGATCTCCGGCGAGATTTCTGGTTGGGATGGGTACCGCGGACGGTGGTCGGTGAGGACGTCGAAGGACGGGAGGCCTGCCAGAAACAAGTGACACTGCGTATGGTCCGGGCCCAGGGTCAGCTCGATGACGGCGCACGTGATTCCGTGGCCGACAGGAACCTGGAACCACATTGCACCAGTCGCCACTGTTCGTCGTGACGCTGGAGCAGGGCGTACCCCAGACTGTGCAACCGAGAAGCGTCGGTCTGAAGGGCGGTAGGTCGTCGCGTGTCGAAGTACGTGAGCACTGGAGGTGAGATGAGCGTCATTTTCACTGCTTCGAAGGCCTGAGTGTGAGCCTCGATCCATACCCATGTGTTCTGGGGCCGCAGCAGGTCGCGCAGAAGCTCTTCCGCCAGCACAGTGTCAGACGAGAAGGTATCCAGTTGGTTGGTTGGTTATTGGTTTTACGACACGTCGACCGTTGAGTCATATAGCGTCGCCAATCTCTCACGCCGATTGGTCGCGGGCGAAGAGTAGCGACAGGTGAGACTCGAACCCACAACCTTTTCAGTTGTGAGACGAGCATCTTACCCCTAGACCACTCGTCCCCACATATCCAGTTGGTGGACTAGTTCCATGAAGCTGCGCAAATCGGTGAGATTGGCAAGTGTGGGGAACTCGGCGATGTCCATGACCTTCCGCTGGTCGATTGTGCAACCGCCGACGGTCACCACGTAGCCACAGTAGCTAACCGATGGGTCGGCGAACACCAGCTTGCCGGGGTGCAGCGTGATGCCGGCTGTGTCACACCGCTCCAAGATGTGAATGACGTGTTGCAGGTGCTTGGCATACTGGCATTCGTGTGCCAGAACGTCGTTAATGATCTTACACGTACGACTGATGCCGGAGAAGGCTTGGTCACCTCGCCGGTTATATTATTCGTCTCCGCTGGCGGAGGGACCCTGAAGCAGCCGCAGCATCCCGAACCAACCTCATGGCGTAATGAAGCAGGTGAAGTCCTGGTCACGGGGGTCTAATGGCACCTGGAAGTCTCCCGATCGAGCGTCGAGCTTCGTAAAGTAACGCGCCCCGACACCGATGGTGGAAACCGCCTCCTGCGGTGTGCACACCGGGTGGGCGCCACGACAAACGTACTTGTTCAAGCGGGTGAGGTCGCCAGTCAGGCACACTGACGACCCATGGCTGCCGGCAGGATCTGTGCGTTTCGCCACTGGGACGACGGGGTGACAACACTCGGTGGGATAATCCACGGGCGTGATGACACCTGCTCCAGGAGCTCATCCAACTGTTGACGGATAGCATCCTGCCACGCGAAGAGGATTGGCCGAGCTGTCGTGACTGCATACGGGCGAGCGTCGTCCGTGAGCTCGATGCGTGCCGAGCCACCAGCCATTTCACGAAGAGGCGGAGCCGTGCTGAAGACGCGCGGGAATGCCGCTTTGAGATACGCCAGGTGAGCTGCTCTTTGCTGCCGGGAGGGCTCCCCGAGAACCGGCTTCCAGGACGGGAGCTGCCCACGAACAGAGCAGGTCACCGGATCATCCGGCCTGTTCCCCACCGCCCCGGTCCCGGTTCTTCCTCCCCTGGGGCGGGTCACACAAAACAGGGTCCACCTAAACAAACTTGAATCAATTCTTTTTCTTTCAGATTTACCAAGAAGAATCACTGTTCTAAGAGTCTACCAAGTTTGACCTTCGAGATGCCATGAACTCCTAGCAAAAGACATTTATAGTTGAGGCATATATTCGGCAGAAGTCTATCCACGCAGCTCAATTGCAATTCAAAGAACGGTTCGGATGTCGTGAATTTCCTGTCCACTCAATATGATCTACAGATGGGTCAACAAGTTCAGAACCCATGGGACTGTGAATAACCTCAATCGTAAAGACACTAACAGACAATCACACTCTGGACGACCGAAATCATCAAGGTCACCACACAACGTTACTGCTGTCAGAGACTCTGTTGTCCGCAGCCCAAGCAAATCTGTGCGTCGGCGAAGTCAGGAGCTTGGAATCAACCGGGAATCCGTGCGGATAATTTGATCGCAGATCTCCACATGTATCCTTACCGGATACAGATTAAACAAAAGCTTACCCTTGATACATGAGGGAAGGAGTGATCATGTGCCAGTGGTTTTGCGACAAGATTGACGCTGTGCCAGACTTCCCTGACAATGTCTGGTTTTCGGACGAGGCACATTTTCTGTTGTCAGGTCACGTGAACTCTAAGAACAACATCTTCTGGGGGTAACACACCCCCTGAGCACTGTCTGCAAAGGCCATTACACTCTGTGAAGTGCACTGCCTGGGTTGCCATCTCCAAACATGGCATCATTGGACCATTCTGGTTCGAGGACGACAACGAGCGGTCTGTGACAATCAACACCGAGCGATATGTCCAGGTGCTTGGCAAGTTCTGGACAGCACTTGGTCGACGGAGAGGAGTCGTCAGGGTCCTCCAGTGGTTCCAGCAGGATGGTGCCACCCCCACACCTCAAACAAATCATTGGCATGGCTACAGCAGCGTTTCCCTGACCGACTGATCAGCCGCAGGTGTGACACGCAGTGGTCGCCGTATTCACTGGACTTGACCCCCCAGATTTTTATCTGTGGGGATACCTTAAGGACAGGGTATGGCAACAACCCCCAAACTATCCCTGACCTGAAGGCAGCAATCACAGCAGCAATAAGAGCGATCCCAAGGAGGAATGCGGGAGGGTCATCGAGAACTTTGCCCGCCGGATCCAAATGTGCCTGCAGCGCCGGGGAGCTCATTTGGAGCACATTTTTGAGCGCCAGTGAAACAAAGAGTTTTTGTAGTAAAGACTTGAAACTTTGAGATGTCTGCTACACAGGCTTGACCTAATGTAGCTGAAGTTTTGTGTCAATCTAAATAAAAGTTTGGAAGTTATTTGATTTTGGTGATGACTGTTTTTTTTTGTTTCATCTCTGTATATATATATATATATATATATATATGTCTGTATATGTATATATATATATATATATATATATATATATATATATATATATATATATATATATATATATATATATGTCTTGTATATGTATATGATATATATATATATATATATATATATATATATATATATATATATATATATATATATATATATACACGAAAAGTCCCACCTAATCAAATGGAGTTTCAATGGAGAAAACAACCAAACAGAACTGTATTATAGTTATGTTAGCGGAAATGATTCTTCCTTGGAACGATGCATTGTTTTCAAGAACAAAACATGCACTTTTTGTTGCTTACATTTTTGCAATTTGCTACCATGGTAGCAAGTTGACAGCACTTATACTGAGGTCAAAGGACGAGGATGGTTCAAAGTGGCATGTTTCTGTTAAAAACTCATGCTATAAAGCCACCAATTGGGTCTATTACATTAACGTGCATATTTTCCCTAGGTGGGGGGGCGGGCGAACGGATTTGGAGGGGGCCCACCTACCCCCATCAAAAAAAATCCCATTTCGACCACTGCTTTATAAAAAGGGCTGATTTGATTTTTTAAAATAAAATAATTATTGGCCAACTTAGCTATCCTGTGGAGGAGGGTCAAATCTACCACCATCGTTTCTGAATCACCGGATTTCAACCCTAAATCCCCTCGCCCGGTTCGAAGGTTTTTATTTTAGTAACCCTTGATAAGTCACCTCGCACTGCTGAAATTACATGCCTACAAATCATTTTAAAACGACACAATTTCTAATTTCAGGCATTCTAGTTCATAACGTCCGGTCGTCACCACGCCAATGTTCGTGCTTGTGTACACCCGCCTTGTGCATTCGGTGCATTCGTCACACTTCGTGCGATTCTACGGTTTCTGCTGGGCCTCCTATATACGTTTAATTAATTGCTCCGGCATCATAGACTTCCGCCATATTTGACGTTATGGAATGCTTCGTATGGTTGTGCGCTGGGAAAATTCGATTAATGCAATTCGATTATTAGTTCTCCTTCCCACATTTTCTGGTGGTTAAGAAGTCCGGATACCCGCTGAGCATTGACGCACCTGTTGGCTAAATATGTTCCCAGATTGACTACGGAACCGAGGCCCTCGCTTCGTGTTCCCTTTTTGGACACGTTGCATTTTATTCGCACATGGATGCTTTAGGGTTCCAGCCCATTTTTGTTATGGGCCCGGTACATTTCCGAGAACCCAGCTCTTATTAAGGTTTATTGATTTTTGTGCACCAACTTTTTAAAAGTCGCGTTTTCGAATTCCCGATTTGTATACTTAGTGCCCGTTCTTTTTGTTCCTGTTTAGGATCACTGCTTTTTGCGGGCCCCAGCCTGTTTTTAAGGCCCTCATACTGTCTCATGGCACCGGTTTGCTGTCAGGGCCTCCGGTGTTTTTTTAGAGCTCTCTGTGTTTATTTAGGGCTTCAACGCATGCCTTAAGGCCCTGTCGCTTATTGCCAGACTCGGTGCTCCTTGGAGGTCCCGGTGCATTTTCGACCTCCCTTGTGCTCTCAGGGTCCCACTGTGTTTATTTGTGACTCTTGGCGTACATTTGTTTGAACTCAGCACCATTTTGATGTTTCCGGTGCGAGTTCTCGGGGTCCTTGCGCGACTTTTCGGGCTTAGGTGCGTGATTCTGGTGACCTACGCCAGTTTTCTGGACTCGGCACGATTTTGGGGACCATGTCTGTATGTTTTTGAAGTCTGAATCCCGGCCTGATTTTTCCGCCCTCCCCCCGCCGGATGCATGCTATTGTGTCCCGTGGCGATGTTTCGAGCTCCGGTGCATCTTTTTCGGGGTCATCGCGATTTTTAAAGGCATCTGGTGCTATGTTTTGGGCTCCAGAACGTTTGTCCTGGCTCTGACATTTATTTTGTAGAATCCCCTCCGTATTAAAAATTGCATCGAGACCCTGTGGGGTCCCGATGCATTTTTTTGGCCATTCTGTGCATATGTGAGACACTCGACGCCAATTTTTCGGAGCTCCGCAGGGATTGTTTTTTTAAAGTCCCGACTCAAATTTGTGGGACCGGGATTTTGGTCCCGAGCGCGATATTTGGGGGGCCCAGTGCGAATTCGCGGGGCGCGTTGTACTTAGCTGAGGCCCCAGCGCGATTTTCAAGAACCCCGGTGAAAAATGTCGGGCCCCGGCGCGACTTTTCTGGGGCCTGCTGTATTAATTTGGAACCCTCAACGCGAATTCTGGGGTTCCCGACGCGATTTGTTGGAGACTCAGCGCTATTTTTGGGGGGGCACTGCCGCGAGTCGAGAGCCCACACATCTCAGGAGGAGGGGCCACTTGCCCTTTAGTACGCCACTGCGGCTGCTCAACGATATTTTTTACCGATGGCATCCTTCAGAGTGAAAGCCTCTTCGTTTTGACATCATTGTTCAAGATATATCGATATATGCATAGGGAAGGCAACCCAAGGCGCATAAGGCCTTGCGATAATGCAAATTTTGTGTTTCCCAAAATACAACTGTCCACCCCAGCGAAAACGCAAGATGGTCAAGGATCATGTTATTCAAGAATGTTTTGGAAGCAGACATTCCTAACGCTTGCTGATTTACTACTCGGAGAATTTGTGATGACACATTGCCTGTGAAGCTCGTTTATTGGCTAGATGGGCTTCTAGTTTTTTGGTGATTCTATTGTATGGATATTTTTACTATATACAAGATTAAGTATAATTTTGCTGCGACCATACACAGGCATTTTAATTTCCGAGTCTTGGGGGACACGAAAGAAATTGAAGGAGACAAATCGTCACTTTTCACAAACTGGTGGAACATGTCCCCAGCCCCGAGATTGCACCCATGATGATAAGTAATGCCTGATCAATATGGGGTTTGATATTTATGTGCGATAAACATGAGCGCTTGATCCCAAATCAGCACACACAAGTGCCCTAGAACCAGCCTTGACCCACATTGACCCCATGTGCCTGTGTTGATCTCTGGTCAGTAAAAGTAAATGGTCAGCTGGCCAAAAGTGGTCCAAACCGTTAATTCATACGGAAACTTTGGGTGCTGGATTCGAATTCAGTTTTCATCGTCATGCACTAAGGCTCAACATGTGTTTAGAACCCAAACAACAAAATAAAATATTCACCCTCCGTGACTTGATCTGATCTGCACAGGAGCACGTTAATGCTATGGGATCATGCCACCCCTCAATGAACTTCAAATTGAACGAAAAACACAGTTAAATTTACTTCACAGAGGAATCATGCATAGTTTTCATCCAAGCCTGACAAGTGCGAAATCTGCCAAACAAGTTGCCGAGAAGTCGTCACAGGTTAGTAACGTGACGCTATCTAACACATTTTACACCAAACGTTCCGCAATTAATACCTACAGGTGTGCACATAATTTGGGCCCGCTAGCCCCCCCCCCCCTCACGCACACACACACTTCGTTTACCTGCCATTTGGACACAGCTGGGCAGAATGCAACTATTCTGCTCAGAACCCCCTGGGCCACCGAAAGTGGCAAAATGCCCAAGTCCTGCGCCGGTGAAGGACATTTTGCCACGTTCACGAAAACAGGGCTTTGTTAACCATGGAGCATCTCCAAGTGCAGAGAGCGAACCACATGCGACGAGAGTCAGCGTTTTCTGCCGAGCGTTTTATTGGCTCGCAATTTGTGCCCAATTTCTACTTTCCTTTTACCAGTCATTTAGTGACTTCCAATATCACTTGGGTGTTTTGAAAGTTTTGTTTTCTTTCATTACCTGTGTAGCAGTGGTAGTAGATGCACGCGCTGGATGTGTTCACCAGTAATTCACAATATTCCGGGATAATAGTCATGTATGATTTGTAATACTCAGACTCATAGGTAAGGAGCTAGGTGAGGTTCACATTTTAGACACTTCGTCAATAGTAGCAGAAGGCATTCTTTTTGTAGTGCCCAGGGGCAAAATTAGATGCCTAGTTCAGTCTTAGGTGCACATTCATATAATTACTCCTAACTCCACAAAGGTCATCCGACGTCAAGCTAGGACATTGATCTTGGGAACCGTCGAAAAACCGTCGAGGTGAGCGAACCACACGAGTGTCCATATCGAGAGTAACTCCAACCTTGACTAGAGGGGTGATCATTTCACCACAGGACGATAAACAAGCCTTCGGTGTGTCATCGACATTCATGTTATGGGCGACATGGCGCCTTCGACAATTGGCACACTATTGCCCCAGGACATCAAATGAACCATCGGCAAAGGGAGCAGGACCTCGGATAGCATGTTAGCTGGGTGGGCAAGCGTCCTAGTCGAACCAACTGGCCACCCATTCTGTCGAGCTGATCCACCCAGCTAAAATCTGCAAAATAGTACGTAAGATGGAAAACAGATAACCGTCCGTCACAGTCCGGCACCTATATCGCCCAATACAGGCGTTTTTTTTTCCGCACAGCTGTGTACCTTGAAAATGTAGGCACCTTCCTCGGCCATACGGACACCGCTCTTCCTAATATGAGGACCATCATTGGCTACATGATACGCTCCTCTTCCGACAAGAAAGGCATCATTTTGGGCAGATGGGTGCTTCGAGAATGCAGGCGTCCTCTTGGGCCAACCGGTGCTCTCTTTGCAGTCAGCGCTTACAAGGGCCAGGAAATACTTCTGTTGAAACTAAATGCGCCGTTTCAGATAGTTAGTGCCCATGATGAAAATTTGGGCACTATCCTGCAGCACTCTGGCGTCTTTCTTGACAGTACTAATACGGACACCCTTCTGAGTGCCACTCCTTAGAATGAATGCGCCTTCCTGGGCCAGGCGAACGCTTCCATGCAAATGTAAGCACACTTCAAAGCACAGTGTAATGACCCAGCATGGCCAAAATGATGATTGGTACAGCTGTATAAGGCAACAAGGGCATAATGTCTCTCATAGTCATCAAGAAAGAACCAGGGAAAACAGCTCTGTTTTGAGAAGCCCAGGCAGGAGCAGATACAGAGGGATCTGGAGGCATGTACCCCTCATGGATGGTGGTGCCCCCCCGACCGGGAAAAGACTCCACTCCGGGAAGGCTCAAGTGCAACCTTACCTCAAAATTTTCAGCCAAATGCACCCCTGGAGAGAAACAGCTGTGCATTTTCGGAACCAAAGAAATAAAGCGGGGGAAAATCCAAGGACATTTTGTTCAAGAGAGGGGTGGGGTACAGTCGCGATTTTTTTCCTCACCTCACTTTGGTGCCTCGGACCGCCCCTGGCTGGAAGACAAAGGTACCCGTCCGTGAGGTCAGGCGCCGATCTCGCCAATACAGGTGCTATTACGAACAGCTGTGTGGCTTGAGAATGCAGGCGCCCTCTTGGGCCATTCTGCACCGTTGTTCGTAATATGCGGAATATTATTGGCTATATATGCTCCTCGACCGAGATGAAAGGCGTATTTCTAAGCAGTTAGGTGCTTTGAAATGCAGGCGTCCTCCTGGGTCATCCCGTGCTCTCATCTCGGGGGCATTGCAGATCTGAGATTGAGCCTCACTAGTTCACTTTAGCTCTTAGGGGTCTTGTTCTTCCGTCAAAGCACTTTCAAATCCAAAGATCATCCCAGCCCTCTCTGACCCTCAGGTACCCTGTTTATTCCTCAGCTGTTAGGGGCCCATTCCAGCTGAGATTGCTCTTTCCAGCTGGCATAGGCATTCCACAGGGACTCGGACACATGAAACAGCACCCCTGAACAGGGGTGTTGTTTTTATTTTATTTTTATTTTTGAAAGGTCTCGGTTTCATATTTGTATCGTCAAAACCCCCTTAAGATACTCCTCGCTGTATCACTGCCTGATTATGCCACTGAAACGTAGCATGAGCATTTCTGGACAAATGTGGGCATCCTCCAAATCCATCTGTCCCCCCCCCGACACAAATTATAGGTACGCCATTGGTCTTCAGCGTAAGCATACCTATTCCATGCAAGGGAGCACCATGAGCGCGCGATCTCCTCTCCTTCAGCCCGGCCGCGGTCAAGGCGGAGTAATCGGTCCCTGCCCCTATAAAACTGGATCCGCCCCTGGTGTGGTCTGCCTAGACACTGAAATTACCTTTTCGTAAAACCAGTGATTCAGCTTAGAAATCACCGACAAGTAATTCAATTCAGGGAGCATCCACTCCAATATCCTGCTCTTCACGAGCCAAATGCATGAACGCGGCCAATGCGGCGAGCAATCCATGTCCTACACTCACATGTGTCGCCGCTCTGGCGGATGCACCTGGAAGCTTGCACGCGGTGTTTCCCATTGGTAGACTACGGTGGAGACGTGGAGTGAACCGTACGGTCGATTATGGCATGCAGTCGTCAGCTGATATTATAGGTTTTGAGCATTATAGGCTCTGAGCATTGTATATTCTGTGCATTATAGGCTTTGAGCATTAGTGGTTTTGAAGCATCAAATGCTTCCAGAGTTATACTTTCTGAATATTAGTTGAAAAGAAGCATCATAGGAATTGAGCATTATAGGTTTCGAAGCATTATAGGTTTTGAGCATTATATGTTTTGAAACATCCCACAGGACGTAGTATTAGAGGCTTTGAAGCATTATAGGATTTGGATATTAGATATTCTGAACAACTATGCGTTCCAAGCATTATATGGTTTGAGCCATTATAGGTTTTGAGTATTATAGGTATTGAACATTCCCCCAAGACGACGATTTAGAGGCTCTGAAGCACTATAGGTTTTGAGTATTATAGGTTCTGAAGCATTATCGGTTTCGAGTATTAGAGGTTCTGATATGTCCCCGAAACACCGTATGCTCAACTGCCCAACCACAACAACACTCTGATGTCTTCGCTGCGCCACAGATGAATCTTAGCCAGGTTTTAAAACGTATTTGGAATGTTTACGTGACGTCACCGTATATACCAAAATCCTTGTGGATTCTACTAGAAATCTGGCACATTCCTGCCTACGTCACTAGGGCTGGAACTGGAAAACCTACTATATTCCGTTTTACCCTTTAGTATTAGTATTGTTTAATATAACGAAGAATGGCTCTTAGATGCGCCTGGGTTTTAGACATTGTGTGTAAATAAAATATATATACGACCTTCAATATACCAGGAGGTGCTGAGTTGACATCAAAAGTAACGATAAGGGTTGTACTTTATTGCTCAACGTTTCGGCCAGGAGCTATCGTCAGGAGTGATGAAAAAAGCTCAAGTTTACACAATTGAAATAATCACGCGGGAAAAAGCGTGCAAAAAGATACGTGAAATGCAGAAAAGCCTCCTCAGTGGTGCAGACACTCACAGAAACTCCAAACCAGAAACAAACTATGTCAAGAAGGAATCCTCTGAGGAAGCCCGAGCCGATGGTCCATATGTAAACGGGTGACGTCATGGTCCCGCGCGTCGCCAAGGCGACGCGTGCCTTCCGATTGGCTTGTTGCTTTCGCGCCGAAAGATCCCCGGCCGCGGGAGTGTGAGAATAATGCTGGCCGCGGGCGGACGTGCGGTCCGCCCGTGCGGGTTGGACTGAAAGCTGTCATGCGTGTTTGCGGTTCGGACCAGGCGACTGCATTGTTCGGACCCAGCGACTGCATTGGTGGCAGCGGTCGGATTGACAGCTTTCGGATCGTCTGACTCGCACGACGGAAGCCAGATGACTCGATTGAGTGTTGTGGCGGACTGAGAACTGAGGAGCGGAGGATTCGCGTCGTCGGAATCCTGTCGTAACGGTGTGTAGTGACTTATGACTTGGCTCGGTGTGACGCGTGAGTGCGGCCACTTACACAGAAGGATTGCGTGCAAGTGATGAGCTTGGGGGTCGCGAGCAAGATGTACGGCGATTGCAAGATGGCGTCCCTGCCAGATACAGGTTCTGGTGAGAGTGCTGTTGTCGCCTAGCAACGGCAGACTAGCAGGCGCCTCCAGTACTCGTCTGCGCGCCAGCTGATTGAGATGACGTAACGACTCCGCGTAGCAACGTGGCATCTCGAGGACACGGCTAAGGCCCTACGCAGAAGGACTGACTCGCAACTCCTGCGTGCGATTTTCAGCGTCGGAACCGTGAGTGCCCAGGACAGGCATTGGAGGGTCTGCTCGCGTCGGGAACGAGTACTTTTGAGGATGCAGTGGCAAAAGTACGTCACGTGTGCAGTGCCGCTCGGCACGTGATGCAGCCGGTGCGCCAGATGGCTGCAGGGGGGGGGGGGGGGGGCAGCCTGAAGCGTCAGCTGTTGCTCGGTTAGAGAAGAGGATAGCCCAACTAGAGCTCCGAGTCCGGACTGGACTCAGGTGACTAGGGATGCAGTGCCTGGATGTACAGCTGGCGTAACAGACACGCCAGCAGGACGCGGCATGAGTGTGGATGATGCGAGGCAGGGCTTCGGTGAGCCGCTCGCCCCGGCGTTCGGGGTTGGGTCACCCGCACCACCCGTTCGATGTGACATATTCAGACCTGGCGTGCTGGAATCTGGAGGCGAAGGGGTTCACATCCTTCCTCCGGAAGCACCGCTCTCGGAACTCGCATCGTTTGGGAAAGTGGGCATCTCGGCGCGGATGCGTTAGCGGCTGGTGGTGACGACAGTAACAGCGGCGATCTGGGTCCGACCCAAGCAACTTCCGTTCAGAGGGAAGAAGGGGATGGGTGCCCCGCTGTCAGGAGATAATCGGCGTTGACGGGCACTACGGTTAGCTTAGGAATAGAAAGCCCTGATGTCCCATCCGTGGAGGGAGTGGGGTCAGAGACAGGTGACCCCGGGCCTGGACTTCCCCCGAGTGTACCGCCAACTGTGTTGCGACGATCGAGTCGGGTTAAGTGAGCTCCTGGTTGGGTGTTGTTAGAATAGTCGTTAGTTACAGTGTAAACGCGTGTATGATGTGAGGTTGCGCGATGTTAGATTAAGATGCTAGTGTACGAATTGTTGTTAGAACAGTCGCTGGTTACAGTGTAAAACGTGTGTGATGTGAGCACCTGGTTGCGCGATGTTAGAATAAGATGCTAGCACTGGCGGATCCAGGGGGGGGGGGGGCCATTCCGGCCATGCCGCCCCCCCCAAGCGCTTCAAAGGGGGGGCATAGTGTCTTTTGCCCCCCCCCCAAACCAACAAAAGTAAACTAAATTAAAATGCAGTAACCGTTGCTAAGGTTAAAAAATAGAGTTCCGGGTGAAATAATCTCCAATTTTAAAGGTATTTTGTTATGATTGTTTAGAAGCCCAATATGGTAGCATAGTAGATTCTGACATATCGAGGGTTCTATGCAGTTGAAGTTCTGCTTACAGCAAGAGATGACGAAATCAGCAGTTTCATTATTCCTTCGTCAGATAGGTTCATGAAGTTTGTTTAGCCAGTAACGGGCAAACGGACCCAGTGAGCCAGATTTCGAAAGCGGAATTTGAACAGGATGTTTTGTGCGAGTGACCAGTTGAGCCCAGTTGAGCAGCATGTTTCGTATGTTGGTGTTGGGGCAAGGCCATATAGCCATATAGGTGTTGGGGTTGCTAAGATGAAGAGACAGGCTACATTGACTGATTTTTTCAAGCAGAATAGCAAGAGGAGGTATGTATTTATATCTTGAATAAGAGATAACTGGTGGGTTTGCATGTAGGGGAGATTCGGGTGGTAGGACCGGGCTATCAAAGTTTAAGGGAATTATTGCAGTTTATGGTATCTACGAGACAAGTTTTACACATACCCTCATGCATTGGCGTATCCAGGAAGGGGCCATTCCGGCCATGGCCCCCCGAAGCGCTTAAAAGGAGGGCCATAGTGTCTTTTGGCCCCCCGAAACCAACAGAAGTCAACTAAATTAATATGCAGTAACCTTTGCGGAGGTTAAAAAATAGCGTCTGGATGAAAGAATCTCCAATTTTAAAGGATTTTTTAAATATATAATTGTTTGGAAGCCAGTATAGTAGCATAGTAGATTCTGACACACATCGAGGGTTCCATGCTGATCAAGTTCTGCTTACAGCAAGAGTTGACAAAATCGGATCCGCCAGTGTCCACGTGCACGAACGTTGACGTGGTACAAGACGTTGAACGTGAACGTTTTGGTAAACAAGAACAAAAATCCGGTAACATAGAAACGGTGGAGGTAGGCTGGGGCACACAGGAAATTGTGTTGTCAATTATTATTTTACTTTTATTTTATTTTAATTTTAATTATTATTTTAAAAATGTGCCCCTTTGCCAAATAGTGGTCGAAATCCGGTGCTTTTAACCAAAAATAGTGGGAGAATGGGCAACCTCCAAATCCGTTCGACCCCTCCCGTGATGCAATTCCTAGGTACGCCACTGGGGGAGGGGAGGGGGGGCTGACGCCGAAAACCGAATGTTGGCCCCCCAAACCGATGGGCTAGATCCGCCAGTGGATGCTAGTGTACCAATTGTTATAACTAGCGTTGGGCGGAAATGAGGATCCCGCCGGGGATGCGTTAGTGGATGGGCGGTTTGTTTCGGGTCTACACCACATTATGAAACTGTGTAATGTCTGTGCGGATTGTGAAACGCTTGTTGGGGCGCCTATGGCGAGTGCTAGATGCCTTGTGCTGAAATCTAGTGCGTACCCTATTCAGACTTGCGACGGTCTTGCGCAGTCGTGACATCAGTCTTTGTGTTGCGGATAAACCCGTTGCCATACTGCTGACGACCACTTGTGGCGATAGTTCGAACAGCGTGGCGATACATCGTGTGCCATTTCGCTCCGGTGTCATGTCTTGGTCGTGAGTGTTGGGTGCGTGGGCACTCCTTTTTTCAAGGTTTATAGAGTGTAGACGGGTGACGTCATGGTCCCGCACGTCGCCAAGGCGACGCGTGCCTTCCGATTGGCTTGTTTCTTTCCCGCCGAAAGATCCCCGGCCGCGGGAGTGTGAGAATAATGCTGGCCGCGGGCGGACGTGCGGTCCGCCCGTGCGGGTTGGACTGAAAGCTGTCATGCGTGTTTGCGGTTCGGACCCGGCGACTGCCTTGTTCGGACCCAAAGACTACACATATACATATCGATGCATACACTCACGCACATATATAGACATATATCCAATATAATGCGTAATACATACTAATATATAATTTATGTTTATGTAATTTTATGTGATATACCAAGACGTCGTTTGCGTGTTTAGTTGCGGCCGTATATTACGTATATGTAGAGATTCGAGGACCTTCATATCAGCGTTGTCCCTGGCTGTTGCTAGAATTTCTACTTTGAAGTCTGTGTTAGTGTCGCTGTGTTCCATGTTAGAATGTTTGCCGATCATGTGTTCGCCTAAAGGGGTGTATGCTCTCCGAAGTCTGGCATCTCCCAAGTGCTCATTGTACCTATCCCTGATGCTACGTTTGGTTTCACCGACATAAAATGTTCCAAGACGTTAATGCACGTTATTACACGTTAATGTCAGTATTAGTGCACAAATTGCACGTTAATGTTAGTATTAGTACCCAGGCTCCGACAAACCCATAACAACTAGCATGCGGCGGCCGGCATGGCAGGCGGCGTGGACAATTATCTCCTTGTCCGCACGGGAAGGAGCCCTCGGTGCTCTTCGACAAGAGTAGGATGATGCCTGCGACCTGGCAAAATCAACTTTCTCCTTACTAAAAAATGACGCTCCCCACCCGAATTATATTGCTGAGAGTAAAGTGAAACTAGCAGCATTGTAGTGCCTACGTATCCCGCGGTGAATCTAATGGTATGCTAAGCGGACGACGCACACCGAACGAGTAAATTGAATTGTTCTTCCAAGTTCTCTAAGCCACCATGACATCTCAAGGTCAACACAGGTCAAATAAGGCCAGTTCTAAATGTAACAAATTGTATTCATTAGCCCTTTCACGACGGCCAATAAGCACCGGGATGCAATGTCGATGACTTCGTCTAGTATGAAGGGATAATAGTTGAATAGTTGATCTAGTTGAAATATATGTACTTTATCTGTATATATGGAATGTTCAAGAAGTTTTAACTATGAAGTAATCAATTCAATATTAAACTTAACCAACATATTCAAATTGTGGCACTGTTTGAAAAAAGCGCTCAATTCACAGAAACAACTAGCCAATCTGGCCGCATTTGGCACCATGGCCGGGAGGTAGGAGTTGTCGGATAGAACATAAATTTGCCGTTGGATTACCAGCAAATATGCAATATTAGGGAGAGAGTGGTATTATATATCCTGCGGATGAATATTCTTCCTATTACGTTTTATTTCAAGGCTGTGAAGTACCCGTATTATGAATAAATATTGAAATACATCATTTCCAGATGCTACGATTCCCTCTTGACGCTCCCGAAAATATTAAATTATCTCCACTTTACAAGCGGGTTGTTTACAGTTGTAACGGCATCCGCTGTACCGCACCATACGTGGCTCCGTTTTTAAATGTTGCTGTACTCCTACCTGAATAACCCATACTGTGGGGGAGGGCAATTGATCCTTGCCTTTGAATATCATACATGCAAGAAAGAACAAAACATGAATTGTTTACAGCACCCAAAAGACCGCAACACGTCCAAAATATGCGCATCTGAGACAAACCTGCTTGTTGGCTCGCCTGACATATTTCAGCTGTAAATGATGCAATCAGAGCACAAATAATAACATCATTTTTTTAACGTGGATTATGATTCGTCCCAGCTATCATAAAGGGCCAATCACTTACTGCAGTTGAAGTTGGCTGGCGATATTGATCAGAGTGGTCGGTGATCGGAAAATTTGGCATTTGAAGACCGCTGAATTCGACAAACAGCTGTTGTCATCGAGTTTACTTCCGAAGTCAGGCTCGCTTGGTCTGACTTTCCAGATTTCCGACTAGATGACGTCCCAGGCGCGGATGTGGGTGTACATTTTCAGGGTTTGTGCAAAAAACAAGCTGTTACTAGTCCAACAACTTGTCGTATTAGGTAACTAAACCTACTCTGTTTGTTTATTGATATCATAAATTGGTCCAATCTACAGACTAAAAGCTTTCTGATCAACGTAATTAGTATGCCCTGACCTCGCCATTGGGATGTCATGACGATTACTTCCCGCCAGTGCTCGCGTGAAACCGCCTATTGTTGTTTAAAGTTCAACGAATTATCTAGATTGCAGACCATAGGCTATATCGACATTGCTGTCAGGGTTCAAGACTATCCAATGTGATCCTCAGTAACGCTTTCGTAGTTTGAGTACAAAGATCACGAAAGGAGTTGTATTGAGAATTTGACTGCACTGATTATTTTTCATCTCTCCCTGGTTACCTTTCCCAACTGGATTTTGGCTATGCAAACAAGTATCCACTGCCATCACTGCCGTGCAAAGGAAAAAAGACGCATGCGACATTTTTGGCCGAAAACATCTTTCTATTCGACAGCTGTTTCGTAGACCCCCCAATGGTGAGAAAAAACACTCATGTTTAGGTAACATACTATTTGGAAGAACATTTTTCTTTAAAAATACGTCTGTGGGGAACAACATACATATCATGGTCAAAGGACGTATGAAACAAACTAGCATTTGCGTCAAGACGTATGTGCCGCATTTCGTGTGATTGTTTCACATGCCATGGCAAAACACATGTTATCTTTATTCTTTTTGTCGCATGGACCTGCACGGCAAAAGGACACATGTGATCACGGAGATCACATACGTCTTTATAGTACTCGAGATGCTGCAGCTTTAGCGATAGAGAGACGTATGCGAATAAGCGCTAATCTCGCACGTCTTGCATGGTGTCAAACTGAGCCACATTTTTCTTCGCATTTGCATCCAGGATGTGTTAAGCTAGACAAAAACACATCAACGCGCGAGAAATAGCTCGTGGTTTAAATATTCTACCCGACGCAAGATTAACACATGGTGTCCAGTGCCATGGGGCAGCGATCATTGCCGGTGCTACATGTTAGTTGTACAGTCACCATTGAAAAACCTCCGTACGGTGGCCTCGTGCACTTCTGCCCATTCGACACGTTCGAATGCTGAAGTCCTCCGCACGTCTACCCATTCGACACTTTCGAATACGGCGGTCCCGCGCGCTTATGCTCGTAGACACCTTCGAGTCGGGCGGTCCCGTGCATTTCTGCTCGTTAGACACCTTCGAGTACGGCGGTACCGTACACCTTTGCCCATTCGACACCTTCGAATCGGGCAGTCCGGTGCACCTGTTCATTAGACACCTCCGAGTCCGGCGGTCCCGTGCACCCCTGCTAATTCGCCACATTGAGTAAGTGCACCTTTTTGTCCTCAAGCATCGCACCTAAATTTTTCCTCCCACAATATGTTCCGAGATACTACGCATAATCGTTTGGTCCGGCTCTGTCACATACGTAGCTTTGCCTTCGCATGGTGGAATCGACGGAGACAAATTATGGCCTGGCGAATTTACTTTTATGTGTCCGGTACCTAGCACAGACGATTTTAAGCAACACAACTGTGCTCAATGCATTTGTCTTCCTACAAGGATTTGATGGATATCAAACTTGAACGAGAGTACAATAGTATCGCTATTGATAGCCCCGAACGGTAAATAGGTATTTCTTGAACTTTCTGACATCTGCATTTTTAGATCGGGACAGATTGTAACATACGCTATTGTTCCTTTGCACGGCAGATCAGATCATGGGTACCCAAACAGGCGAAGACACCTTCGGAGAATAACTAACAAAGTAATTCCTCGTACAATCACCCACCAATTACATCGCTACTAGCCTATAGCATGTACTCAATGCTCGATAAATGTAAAATCCCGTTGGGACGTCCCACATGTCGCGGCATCAGCGTCATTAGGAAGGTGTGGTTGGACGACGAGTGCC
>JAOTOM010002673.1:0-12500 GCA_034440615.1 Ashinkailepas kermadecensis
GGTTGGGGCGTCGCCCCGGGAGGCCGACGGTCGGCCCTTGCGCTCGGCGACGACTCACGGGATCCAGTTCGTGATGCACGTCCAGACGCGCCCATATCGTGCGCCCCAGGGCGGACCTCGACCGAGGGACGTGTCTGGGTCGCCAGAGAGCAACCACGGGGACCCGTCTGGAGGCCGCGCCGGCCTCTCTGAACAAGATGATGGGGGTGGGGTTTTGCGTTGTTTTTCGTGATGCAGGGATGGGCTGGTTTGCTGTGAGATCGCTGGACGCGGCGGGTAGACACTCAGGTGGTTGTTGGAGGGCTTGGCGGGCCTCTTGCTTCGTTGGACACGGTGCCACTCCTCAGTAGCCCGCTCTGCAGTAGGCGGCGTTGCGACATCAAGGGCTGCTGGAGCCGAGGCAACATCCTTTACCACCTCAGAGGAGATCTTAGCAGCCTGGGTTTGTGGTGTCGTTGGCGAGGCGACTGATACGCCGAGGGGAGCGGAGAAGTGAAGTTAGATGAGCGTTCAGTTGGTCGGTTTGTTTTCCTGTACCCGATGTGGGTTTGGTGCGGTGTTCCTGGCCTTCGAGGCATAAGATATGATGGGATGTCATTGGTTATACAGATTGCTAGCTTCCTGAAATGTTCCTTTTTTGGTGTATTTAATAGAGATTGTTTCCCTCTCTTTTGAGTAGCTGGGACAGGCACGGTCGAAAAATGTATGGGGGTTCTGTCCCCTGCCGCAGTTGACACATAATGGCATTTCGGAGGTACGGTGTCCGCTAGCATGGTCTGGGGAGGCACACTTGCTGCACATGGGACGATTTCTACAGTACTGGTTAGTGTGTCCATATTTCTGACATTTAAATCAACGCATCGGTTTCGGGAGAAAAAGTCGCACTTTCACACGGATGTACCCCCAACCGAATCTCGGAAGGTAAGTCAGTTGAATTAAAAGTCAAGATAACATTGTTGGTCGCAATCAGCTCTGCACCTCGTCTGGCATTCAGCTTCCTCGTTCCTTTCACGCCAAACTCTGACAACCCTTCAACTATTTCGTCTTCCGGTACGTCCCTGGGATCGTAGCAGTTTACTATTCCTCGTGACAAATTTTGCGTTTGATGGGGTTTGATTTTAACTCGGATGCTTTCTCGACTTTCCTACCATCTTTGCGCATACTGTACACGAACTCAGATCGTCAACGCCCTATCCGCTTCCTGTGCCACCGCGAACTCCACCTCTAACGCTCTGTCCTTCAACTTCTCACAACAGACAATCTTGCCAAATATATCGCACCCATCTCGTCTCTGAAAGGAGACAACGAGCCAAGATCCTTCGCCAAACCTCGGACGACGAGGGGCATTGGAAAAAGCTGTTCTGCTGTTCTCCGGGTTACTGATTCTTCCATCCGCGATGGGTGGAAGGATTGTCTGGCCTATACTAGAGGGACCAGGGTGGATGTTTTGGTTTGAGGATGTCATGCGGTAAGTTAGTATTCGGCTCCTCTGGCGCCCCACCGCGAAGGGACCCTACTGGGGGGACGCCTGTGCCCCGCGGACGGGAGGATGCCAGGCACAAGAAGAGCTATGCGGGGCGGGCGGCGCCTTCGTACGCCCGGGAGAGAGGGACTCGCCATCCCGACCGCACTAACAGTGCCGCCCACCCCTTGACCCCGACAGGCCGGGCCGCGCGGACAATGGAAATAAACCCAGGTCCCCGACCCGAGGCGGCCAGCCACTTGGCCTGTATGGGGCCCTACGGACCCGCCCGCCCCTCCGGGATATCGGGACCAAAGAGGCGTGTTAGTCCCCCGTCACAGCTAGCACCGTGCGACGGGGACCTCAGCCCTCAGGACTCTGTCAACCCCGGGGGGCGGGTCGAGGGGGCGCGATTACCCCGATAAAACTGAACTGGCGGGCAGGACCGGAGAAGTTGTCCTACCTGCTCGTAGTAGGGATGGTTGGTGTTGCAGGTCCTGGTGAAGGACATGGATGTTGGGATGAGATGGGTATTGGAATGGGAGCGTATGGATGGAAGGACGAGTGAGTCCCTCTTAGTCTGTCCCCTCACCGGTAAGATGAGAGCCGGATCATTTGGGCACGCCTCCCCCACCACCACCACCACTACCACCACCGCCACCACCACCACGGAAAGGTGATGCCTCGTCGGGGGGTGGGGCGTGTTTGTTTAAACGACAGTGGTGCTTTCTGTTCCGATGCAAACTGTAGATATTTCCGGGAAAGCAGAGACGCAACATGACGTCTCCGGATTCAACAGACCATTTGCACTTATATGGTGAGGTCGATGGTCAAGATAAGCCGTGAACTACACGCATCTGTCGTGTAGCTTGCTCCACTTCCTTTTGTTATGCTGATCCGACGCTATTTCAAGATGCTGAGGTGAGCACCAGGGCATATGTTTCGTATAAGGTGGGTAGCACTGGTGTGGTCCCAGTGCTACCCACTTTATCACATTCAGAAATGCCTTTCTGAATGTGATTTCCTCGGCGTGGAGTGAAGTGCCCCTGACGGGTCATTGGTCCCATATGGCTTAGTACTGTTGCAATCCTTCATATCCTGCCCCTGTAGCGCCATCCTAAGTCACCTTGTGGGTGCCCTGTCCTCCTTCGAACCCTTATGCTGCCCTCCTTTCCTGAGTGCTCTTTCCTACGTAGTGCCCGGTCATGCTTACTACCTTGCCCTCCATAGTACCCTGTCCATCTGAATTATCTGCGAGCCTTAGTGCCTTCAGTGCCCTACCCATCTAAATGCGAAAATCTCTTCAGTGTCTTCCGTAGTGCATGATCCTCCCTATGGTACCTTACTCTACTTATATCTCCGTCCTACGTACCCGCTCTCCTTAATGACTTGTCCTTCCCAGCGCCCTGTCTTACTCAGTACCATGCACTGTCAGTGTCTTGTCCTCTTTGGCGCTCTACTCTCTTTAGTGACTTCCTGAGTATCCTAGTGTCCCTTTGAGTGTGTGCCCAGCAAAGTGTTCTGTTCTTATTGATCAGTCTGAGTGTGAGTCTGAGTACTGAGTGCCCTGTCGTCCTTCCCTCAGTGCGATTTCAGCTTCTTAGTGCCTTGTACCACATAATGCCCTGCCGATGACGTTGGTGTTGTACCCCCTTTAGTACCCTGCCATTCTGAGTGTCCTACCATCTTCAGTGCCCTTCTTCTCAGTGCTCTACCTTCTTCAGGGTCCTTCTAAATGTCCTCCCGAGTAAAGCCCTACTCTCCTTAGTGCCTTGCAGTCTTCAGTGTCTTCCTGAGTGCCCTACCCTTTGAATGTCTTCTTTAGTAACATCATCTTTGGAACCTCTATAGGCAAGTTCTCAGCTTACCTGGCAGTGATAGTCTAGGGTTTGTCTCATTTCTATGATATCTCATTCTCAATTTCAACTGGTTCTCCAAACCACCAAGTTCTCAAATTCGGCAGCTACTCCAAAAGCATCAACCATTATTGCCCTTGTATTGACCGGGCTGATAGTTAGCCAAGCGGGGGCCACTTGAACAACAGTTTCAACAGTGGCATTAATCGTTCCAAAGTCCACATCTTATCCCAGGCAGAAGTTGCATCTTCCCAGCCTCGACAACACAACTCCGTCTCATCTCTCCGGCTGACCAGCCTCGACTGACCTCGGCTCCCCGCGATGATCGTCTGACCACAGGCCGTCGCGCGCGAGAAGGGCACAGGTCGCACATTGGGGAGAGCCAGCGCTCCGACCTGCCAACATCACTTATTGCGCCACACCGCTAAGGGAAGGGTCCGGCCATCGCACTCCGGACCAACCCCGACTGCCCGACATGCGCCGGATGGTACACACGATGATGACACGGGTGTCACAATGATGACACCCGATTGTGTCACGTCACAACGACACAGCCTCGGCCGGCCGGCTGTCGGATGTTGGCTAAGCAAAACAATGCCGCCACTGCGCGTTACAAATCGAGGTCAGCGCGCCGGCAAGGACGGTGGTGGTCGACTGGGATCGTCTCGGAGCCCGGTCCCAGGATAAAGTAGAGCCAAACGCATTCCGAGAGGGAGGTCCGAAATTAATTAGTTACGCCTCCTAAATGCCCTACTGAGTGAATTTTCATCCTCATTGCCCTACCCTCCTCAGTACCCTACTATCTTTAGTGCCCTGTCCTCCAGGGTGCCCTCCTTGATGCCCTTTCAGTGTTGGTGTCCTTCTGAATGTCTTAGTCTATATGGTGCCCTTCGAAGTGCCGTGCTGAGTTCCTTGTCATCCATTATTTGCTCTGTCTAGTGCCCTCCTAAGTGTCCCACCCTCCTGAAGTCCTTCCTTGTCCTCCATATCTTACACCCTCGAGTGCCCTCCCGAATGTCCTACCCTCCTTGGAGCCCTCCGAATTCCCCTAATGGGTGTTCTGACCCGCTTAGAGATATACTCTGCTCAGTGCCCTGTTCTCCTTAACGTCTTGCCATGATGTATCTTGCATTGATCAGTGTCCTGCTGTACTCAGTGCCCTTCTCTCATTTCTTCAGCACTATGCCCTACTGTTTGCCCTACCCTACATAGAGCCCTGCTCTCCTGAAAGATCTCCCCACTTTAGTGCCCTAGTATCTCCAGTGTCTGCCATCCGGAGCGCCCTTCTCAGTGCCCCATCCTCTTTGGCAGAATGGCGGGAACTTACTTGAAATTGGGGGGTGGAAGGCTAGGCAAGGTTTTAAGGCCATTCTTTCCAGTCAACGCTATAGGGTCTGCAAATTTTGGCAAAGTTAGTGGGGGGCTGAGCCTCCTGCCCCTCTCCTCCCCTCGGTCCCGACGTCCTCACTCTGTAGGGCTCTCCTGAATGCCCTACTGAGTCAGTGCCCTTCCCCTCAGAGTTGTATTCTCTTGATTGCCCTCCTGAGTGACCTACCGTCCTTAGTGCTCTTCTAAGGGCCCTACGTGTCTTGTTTTTCTTAGGTGCCCTGCCCCGCCTAGGTCTCTACCGTGTTTAAGGTCCTGTCCCCTTATGATGTCCTACCCTATTTGGCCTATTCAGCCTCTTTGAGGTGCTGTATCACTTTGCCGGTTGTATGTATCATACTTGCCGGTTGGCTTACCGGGATTTTGAGATTTTTGGTTAGACAATTTTGTTTTTACAGAACTATCTTCGTACTTCAAGTGAAATAAAAAGATGTCCTTCTCTACATGGGTGTAGCCACGGTTTTGAAATGGGGGGGGGAGACAAACCAGTGACGCGGTAGGCTTGGGCAAGACAGAGGGTAAGACCCCATCCCCTCCCCCCCCCCCCGAAAAAATCCTCGGATATTAGCCGTTTCATTTTTAATTTCTGGTTTTCAGATTTACCATTGTTAAAAATGATATTTTGGGGCACAAAAAGTTCCTCGAAAATTAGCAAGGTTCACTCTTTATCACTGCCTATGAACACTGAGCTATATATTGTATGTGCTGTGCCCGATTTCACAATCACCATATAGCAATGCTGTAATCACGTTAAACGTTGCTCTCTTGTAGCAGGAGAAGATAAAATATTGCACGATGGTTTTGTTGTGGTAAATATAGACATACACCAGTGGCGTACCGAAGGTGGGGGCATTAGGGACAGTTGCTCCCCTTGAGAGGTGGGGGGCCAGAAGAATCGCGCTGTGGTTAGGAAAGTTGCACCAGGCACCCTAAAAATCCCACTGGGTCCCCCAAAAATCGCACCGTAGCCCATAAAAATCATTGGGGACCCAAAAAGTCAAACTGGGGCCCATAAAATGGCCCTGAGAGCCCCAAAATTGTACCGGAGTTCATAAAATTGCATTGAGGGCCCCGCAGGGGCACCTGGAAATGACGCTGGGACGCCGAAAATCGCACCAAGGCTACTGAAAACACATTGGAGGCCCAAAAAGTGAGACCGGCCCTGAAAATACCACTGGGACCCAAAACAATCGCGTCGGGACTCAGAAAAATCGCGTTGGGGCCCCAAAAGTCGGACCGGGACCCTGAAAATTAAGCAGGAGGCGTACAAAAAGAACCTGGGCCGCTGAAAAGCACGCTGGCTGCCCCAAAAAATCCCAAAAAGACGATGAGCCCAAAACGACGTACTGGACCTCTGAAAAGCACGCTGGGGCCCAAAATAACTGGCCGGGACCCATGAAAATCACGCTGTGGCTCCCGAAACGTCGGACAGGTGTCCCTAAAAATCACGCTCGACACCGATGAATCGACACTAAAAACTCACAAATGGACTCCATCGAATCAACCCCAGCACCGGAATATTCAGAACAGGTCCCGAAAGGAAGTTCTACGAAGGGCCTTTCTATAGTCTGAAGGGTGTCATCGAAAGAAAAAAAACCTTGAGCAATCGCAGTGACTTACCGAAGAGGAAAATTCCCCCTTCCTCCTGAACAGGTGGGCTCCCCAAGAATCATGCCGGGTCCCCAAAAGTCGCCGAGGGCCCCATCAATTCGCATCGGGGCTCTAAAGAAATGCAACTGGCACAAAGAAAAACTCGCGGCGGGCCCAAAAATTTACGCCGTGGCCGGCGAAAATCGCGTTGGGCCCAGCAAATTGCAACGCTCCCAGCGAGCTCGCGCCATCCCCCGAAATATCGCGCCTGGGACACAACATTTCCGTTGGTAGTCCCAAAAATCTGGTCGGGGCATCAAAAGTTCCCTCGGAGATCCCAAAAATTGGCGTCGATGGCCACAAATAAGCATGGCTTGCCCCCAAAAATCGCATGGGAACTCACCCGTCAAATGTCAAAACGGAGCCCCCAAAATAAGGAAGGATTCCGAAAAATAAATATCCGAACCAAGAAAATCGCACCGGAGCCCCAAACATGCCACCAGATGCCTCTAAAAATCGCACACCGCCCCCCCTCCCCACAAAAAAAACGTATCAGAGCAGAAAAATATGGGCGGAACACAAAAATATGGCGCCGAGAACCCCAAAATCAGGCCGGGACTCTGACTTTATAAATTCAGAAGTCACCAAAAACGAGTCTAGCCCCCAAAAAACTGGCATAGGATCCACCCGGAAACACGGACCTGAGCCCGAAAAGTCGCACAGGGACCCCGAGAAATTATACCGGAGACTCCAAAATCGTGTTTGGGTCCCAGAAATGTGCTATAAATAAGCACTAAGAACATAACGGGACGCCGAAAATGCATGGGCCCTACAAAGCGCACCTAGTCTCGCAAAAAGTGGCAGGGCCTTAAAACCTGCGTTGCAGCTCTAAATATATACACCGGGAGCTCTGAGAAAACATAACAGAGGCCCTCAAAGCACACCGGAACCATGAAACCGAATGAGACCTAAAAAACCAGCTGGGTCCCTCAAAAAGCGACATGGTCCTGAAAAATGAACTAACAGACCGGGCATTAAATAATCACATCGGGGTCTTCGAAAACGCGCCGATCCCTAAAAAATACCGTCGGTGCACAACAAAAAAGCAACAAAGCTGTAAAAAGTCAGGTCTCAAAAATGTGCTTGGCCCAGAAGAAAAATTGGCTGGAGCACTAAAGTATATCCGTAAATGAAGAAAAACGCAACGGTTCAGAAAAATAACACCTAGCGAATCTGGGAGCGTATTTAACCAAAGAGAGGAGGTGCATCAAGACTCAACGTGTATCCGGATTTATTAACCACCAAGAACCAACAAATATGGCACAAGACTATCATGTGGCAGCAATTAGTAAAGCGCAGGAGGCATAGCAGAAACCGAAAAATCACACGAAGTGCGGGGAATGCGCTGAATGCAAATTCGCGCATCGTTCATACACGCATCGTGTAGACGGGTGACGTCATGGTCCCGCGCGTCGCCTTGGCAACGCGTGCCTTCCCATTGGCTTGTTGGTTTCGCGCCGAAATGCCCCGGCCGCGGGGGAGTGAGAATAAAGCTGGCTGCGGGCGGACGTGCGTTCCGCCCGCATGGTGTGAACTCGAAATATGTCATACCTGTTTGGAATTCGGACCCAGCGACTACATTGGCGGCGGCGGTGGGATTGACAGCTTTCGGGTCGTCCGACTCGCACGACGGGAGCCAGATGACTCGATTGAGTGTTGTGGCGGACTGAGGAGCGGAATATTTGCGTCGTCGGAATCCTGTCGTAACGGTGTGTAGTGACACTTATGACTTGGCTCGGTGTGACGCGCGAGTACAGCCACTTACACAAGAGGATGGCGTGCAAGAGACGAGTTGGGGAGTCGCAAACAAGATGAACGGCCATGGGAAGATGGCGGCCCGGCCGGATAAAGAGTCGGGTGATGATGCTGTCGCCTAGTAACGGTAGACTACAGCAAAGCACCTTCAGTGCTCGCTGCGCGGCAGCTGACGGGAGTCGCGAAGGTGCACGGCCATGGCAAGATGGCGACCCGGCCAGGTAAAGTTGTGTGAGGGTGCTGCTGTCGCCTAGCAACGGCAGGCTGCAGCAAGGCGCCTCAAGTGCTCGTCTACGCGCCAGCTGACAGACAGGACACATCGCTAGCAACGGATGATTTTCAGCGTCGGAACTGTGAGTGCCTTGTCAAGGCGAGGCATATATGTCGTTCAGTGAGGCGTGTGGTATGATTGAAGTCGAGCCAGATTCGTTTGGATATTTGAAATGTCGAGTGATGAGTTATAAGCCGTGTTCACAAGCCTGTTGTCTGGCTCAGTAGGTACTAGCAGAATGGAACCCAGGTTTGCGATCGTTGGTATGCCAAGTTTCGACGGAGATGGCTCGATGCAGATATTTTTAGACGACTATGAGAGGAGGGTAGCCGAACTAGAGCTCCGAGTCCAGACTGGACTCAGGTCTAGTGGACCTGTGCGTAGGCCGCGAGTGTTACGCCTGTGGCCAGCCTGGTCAAGTGAGGTATAACTGTGACAAGCGAGATGTTAGGTTCCCGAAGTGCGGCTGCCAGGGACACGTGCCAGGAGTGTGTGGGAGGTATTTGGGAAACTCGCGGGTCCACCCGAGGGGCTAGGGGGACCCGGACCCAGTCAAAGGCCGTGAGGAGTAAGCTGGGAGGATGTGATCCCGGAAAGGACAAAGGGACCTGGAGAGAAACCGAGTGGGTGAGGTCAATTACTGGATTCGTATGCACGGGAGCAGACAGGCGATTCTAGTGCATCATAACAGGCTGCAACTAACGACCGCTCAGGTGACCAGGGATGCAGTGCCTGGGTGTAAAGCTGGCGCAACAGACACGCCAGCAAGACGTGGCTTGAGCGTGGATGATGAGAGGCATCATCCACGATGCCTCTCATCGATGTCCGCCCGCGCGGTGTGAACTCGAAATATGTCATACCGGTTTGGAATTCGGACCCAGCGACTACACACGTATAAGATCGTTGGCGTTTTGGCGAACGGGTGTTATTAACTGGAAGGTGTGAAATTTGAAAATTTTAGATCTTTAATTGTGCAGGTGTTTTAATTGCACAGACCTGTAATTTCAGCAGTGTGAGGTCACTTATCAAAGGATACCAAAGGAAAAACCTTCGAACTGGATGGAAAGTTGAGTGAAATCTCTTGACTCAGAAACGAAGGTGGTAAATTGTACCCCCTTTCACGTGACAATTAAATTTGTCACTAATTACCTTGTTAAAAAAGTAAAATGAGCCCCTTTGAAACATAGTGGTCGAAATCCGGAGACTTTTTAAACAATGGCGGTAGGTGGGCCGACTCTAAATCCGTTTGCCCCCCACTAGCGCCAACCTGAAGTAAGCCACTGACTTACACTAACCGTTCCCATGTTTTTTCTGTTTTACGGGGACACATTTCGATGCAATGACATCCAGGGCCGGATAAAGGGTGTGGCACTGCGGGCATGTCCCCCCCCCCCCCACCCCCATGGAAGGTGGTGTCCCTTCGGCCGGAAAAAGACAAGTCTGAGAAGGTTCGAGTGCACCCGCTGGAATTTGTCAGCCAGAGGCGTCCCTCTGAGAGAAAAATACGCCTTGGAGGGGAAAGGCGCCTTGGAGCGAAGGAGAGCGAAGGCGCCCCTCTTGCGAAAAAGAGGGGCGCCTTGGAAGGAAAGGCGCCCCTCCGGGAAGTCTGAGTGCACCCCCGCCTGATTGTTTTCAGCCAGAGGCGCTACTCCAGGTACTTTCGCAATGGCGCCTTCCGAAAGGAATGGCGTCCCTCCAAACAAGTGCCCCTATGGCAATTCTTGGATCCACCCCTGATTACATTGAAGCGATGGCAACCGAACCTCGCGTTCGGTCAATATCGCTTCAATATCGCCATGTAATAAATCAAGCTAACATTTGGCCTTCAAGTTTGGCCTTGACACGTATCGGTTTCAAGTGTTAAACGATGGTTCACCACAGGCTATCGCTCGATACCAGATTAGGGCAGGTTTGGATGAAAACGGAAAAGATGGGAGGCAACCGAAGAAACCGGTTTGCGTTGGACCTTGACCGTTAAGGTGGTCATGTGAGACCTATGTAGTTGTTTCCGGCGTATTCAGTACAAACAGAAGCATTTGTGGTGGTTTATTCGAACCATTATAAACCCGTCACTGAATGCCAATGTCAATACAAATACGCCTCTGGCGAACTCGTCGCCGAATACGAATACGAATATGACGTTGACTTCACGTATGTGTTTAAGGCTGCCCATGACTCCCCTCAGTGATCTTAATGATACCCATGGACACCCAGAGTCACTTTTGTTCAAGATATATCGATATATGCACAGGGGAATGCAATTGTTACCTCGCAAAGCGCAATTTTCCACCCAAGCGAAAACACAAGATGGTCATGTTATGTTCATGTTATTCAAGAATGGCCTAGAAGCAGGAATTTCTAGCGTTTGTTGATTTACTACTCGGAGATTTTGTGACGACAGATAGCCTTTGAAGCCTGTTGATTGGCTAGATCTGCTTCTAGTATTTTTGGCGATAATCTTGCATATATATTTTCACTTTATAAATGACTCAATATAATTTTGCGGCAATCATGGTCAGGTAGTTGAGGCTTGGGGGACACGAAATAAATTGAGGGGAACAAATCGACACTTTTCAGAAATTGGGGGAACATGTCCCCAGTCCCCCCCCCCCCCCCCACAGTGGCTACACCCATCCATCTCTATATGTCATTGATAATCCCAGATCCATTAAAAAAAATTCCTTCACTTTCACGAAAGCATGGTGTGTGACGTCATGAAACACAGTTCCAGGTTACTTTGCCTACGTAGCATTCGGTTCTATATCAATAGTTAATGCGTCGTTGAAGCAAGCAAGTAACAAACTTATTGGCAGCACCGAGGCGGCAACACAGATGCAGTATTATCAAGTTAAAAATGAAGTTAATGATTTAGACTTAGGTGAAGTTGATTTAGCTCAGATTAGGATATGTTAGAATACGATCAGTATGTTAGGTTTGGTTATATCTGACTCTTTTATCTACATTGCAATAGTTGGCTAAATTTCCTCTTGGAAGTTTGGATTTGGTGATAATTTCTCCGTTTTATGGTTCATTAGTAGGGTGCCGAGAATACGAAAGAAAGCGAAATAGTCTTTTTGGCGCCAAACCATTAAGCCCACAAAGTCATAATCTTGCGTTCTTGACGTGCCGCATAGTTCATTTACGATGTTACATCTTTCATTTCCTCTACTCAGCAACTGGATCGCCTTCCGTGCCGGCCTGGAATGAAGCCCTACTGGACCTGGTGTCGTGGGCGCCGTTCCCTCTCGCTGGGTGTAACAATACTGCTGCTGAACACCGGCTGCTGGTCCGGCTGCGGCTGCTGCACTCTCCTAAGTCTCCTCGCGTCCTGAGCGGTAATTGTCTGTGACTCTGACTTCATCATTTGCTTGGTCCGTGTGTCCATAATTTCCTTAGTTTCCTACGTCACTATTGATGCATCCTGGTTGACCTTTTCACTGAACGCTTTGCCTTGAATTTTCACTTTATTTGAACTGTAAGACGCAGTGAAAGAACTGATGAGACATTACCCTGAATAGCCACATCCTGAATGGCAAAATGCCATTTGATCAGGATGGACTGAAAACGTTTCTCGTGCCAGCTGGAGATGAGTGCGGCACAATCCATTTCTGGTGGGAAATCTTTCATTTCCTCCGCTCAGCTGCCGCGACATCGCCTCCCGTGTCGCTCTGGAATGTGACCTGACTGGACCTGGTGCCCTCGGCGCCGTCCTCTCCTGCAGAGTGCAGCGCTGCTCCTGCTGAACCTCCGGTGCGCAGCCTACTGGTCCGTCTTACGCCTCGCCAAACATGAAAATTCCTGGATACAATAGGTAAAGCAAGAATGGAAAATTCAGTGAAAGGTGATGGAAATGTAGGCGAGCATTTCATCGCTTCAACCTGTCGTTTGAAGATGCTCCCGTTTATTTCCAAAATATAAATTACAAAAAAAAGAACGAATTAGTGTGAAAGATAGGGGTAATTTTCATTTAGCAATGCCATTAACCGAAAGGAAGGAGTATAAGGCTATTGATGAACCGGGGTACCTAATAGTGGACAATTGCTTCCTTCTGAGTTCTGGGTGTTACCTTGCACCCAAACCGGGAAATTCGGGAAGGTGTGCCCCCCGCGATTAGTGTTTT